>VXBW01006614.1:1134967-1220289 GCA_013400375.1 Thinocorus orbignyianus
TGTAAAAAAAAAAAAAAAATCAGGAGAAAAGTTTCTTCCAGTCATTCTTCTTTGATACAATCATGCTATATTTATTATATAGTCCCTGAGGGCTTTTAAAATGATAATGTGTCTAGGGATTTTCAACTCTATAGTAAAAGTTCCCATAGTTTTAATTGTGGCAGACAGAGCAGGTTACCAGCCTAAAAAAGCAAAATCAAGTGGAAGTTGACAAGTTTGACTCAAAGGAAAACAGACAAGGGAGTGGGAAGGAGAATCAAAAAGGAAAAAAGTTAATATGGACCCTCTGAAAACTGGTGCAACTGAAATCTGAAGAATTCTAAAGGGAATGGAGCTATGAGAAACACTGGGAAAATTCTAGGTCTCCCCACAAAAAGAAATATGTTCGTTACGCTGAGAATAAAAAAAAAATAAATGATAGCCCCCCGTGTAATTCTGAAAGAATGCTTAGCTGAGAAAATAATTAAAATTAATGATGTTAAATCCTTTGCATTTTATAAAAGACACTTGATTTTATAAAAGATATTGCATTAAGTACGTAATACAACACATCTATCCTGTCACCACTGTTCTGATGTTTTATTCAAATCCTGCATTTTCATCTCTCTTCAATATTTCTATCGAACAATCTCTGTAAAATCTGAGCGTTAAAGCTTATGATTTGCTTTATACAGGCATATGATTTATGCTGCACTTTTCTAAACAGCATACTCATTACATATTCTGTGGCATATTTTTTTCTATTTATAAAACCAAATATAATATTTAATATTTTCATAATTGCTGTTATTCCAAGATATATAATTAGTACATACTTGAAGACTAGTGTTGTTATACCTGGCTGCTGACCAGAAGCTTGGACTACATAAAATTACTTTTTAAGTCTATAAACATCTCAGATTTCCTCAGATTTGTTGGGTAAAGGCAAACACTAAGCGGCAAACTGCAAGTTGCCATAATGGTGTCCCCAGCACACTATGTGACCTGAAACAAAGGGAGGAGCTGGCTGTGTAAGGATGAAACAAAAATGAAAGCTAAGGTACAGAAAAAAATGCTAGAAAGCAGAGGTTAAAGCTGAGTAAGGAAATGGGACTGTAGGCCACAAAGTTAAGAAAATGGACCCAACTGGTATAAGCAGCACAAGAAATGTTCTGAGAGCAAAAAACAGGACCACAAGTAAACAGTTACTTGATGAAGCTGGGAGATAAAACCACAGGACTTAGTCACTTTGTTTGAGTGTGTATTTGTGAAGCCAGGCAAATAAATCAGGCCTGTAGATTTTATTAAACCGTCCGAAGTGAGAACGAGACCATTTAGTCTAGGGATCTAATTTGAATTTGACTTTTAAAATCACAGTAGTCAGAAGGTAAGAACCTATATGACCTTAGCTGGATAGAGGGATTTATCATAGAAAGCCTTCAGAGTGAGATTCTACCTATGTTAAAGCACTGAAGTTAGACAGGTAGTTTTGTCCTCACCGGCATTCAAAGAGGAATGTCTATGTTAGTACATGGAGATGAAGACCCTTTGCAGAGCTAGCCCTAAAAGTTTTTGAGCAACAGTAACAGAGTTCATTGTCAAGGACACTTAGCTTGCTTGCTGATCCAGAGTGTACTGTGAATTAACTTTTACAGTTCTGTGCAGTTTAGTTATAGCTACTTTCAAAATTAGAACTTTTTATGGAAGTGAATTGCAATGCTTTTGTTCCTCAGGATGCATTGTTTATCAAGCGTCCTTTTATTTTTTACATTGGACACAAATTTCTGATGTGCTTAACTCATAATGGAGATGTAGTACAAGAAAATGAGGCATGATTTTCAAAGGGATTTTAGAATCTTGAAATTTGGGTGAGATTATTTTCTTCAAAAATATGTGAAACTGTCTCAGCAATAACTGGCATGATTTTATAAAGGTTGTTTCTTGGATGAGTTCTTCCAAGCATTACTCAGTGGCTGACTGAATTTGTTCCACAAATGATTATCCTAAACTGCTTCATTCTTCTGCCTGGGAATTCTAGCCCAAGATGTTTTAGACCTTTACTCTTTGTTAGGATTGTGATTGGTTGTTTGCTACACTTAATAATAATAATGTATTTCTGTTATTAAAAAAAAAAAAAAATCCAAACAAACAACAAAACAAAACAAGCAAACAAACAAGGGTTGCCTGGTAAGTTCATAACATTTATTTTGCACTTTTCTTGATGAAATCTTTCTCAAAAGGCAACTGGACCTATATATCCTATAATTTGATGAGATACCTAAAGAATACAGTATTTGTTCATCTTCCTTAAAGTTCTACCTAACCTCATACAATCATAGAATATCTCAAGTTGGAAAGGAGTCATAAGGATCTATAAGTCTAACACCCTGCTCCTTAAGGACTATCTAAAAATAAACTACATAAGAGCATTGGCCAAGTGCTTCTTGAACTCTGGCAGGTTTGATGTCATGACCACTTCCCTGGTGTTACTGTTCCAGTAACTAACTGCCCTCTCAGTGAAGAACCTTTTCCTAATGTTCTGTCTGAACTTCTAATGCAGCTTCACTCCATTTCCTTGTGTCCTATTGTTGGACACTGGAGAGAGTAGATTGGCACCTCTCCCACTGCTGTCCACCTTGAGGAAGTTGTATACTGTGACGTGGTCACCCCTCAGCCTTCTCTTCTCCAAGCTGAACAAATCAAGTGACCTCAGACACTCCTTGATCCTAATGTCTTGCCTTCAAGGCCCTTCACCATCTTGATCACCCTCCTCAGGACACATTTTAATAGTTGATGTCCTTCTTGTATTGAAGTGCCCAAAACTGCACGCAGTACTCAAGGTGGGGCCACATCAGTGAAGTGTGGAGTGCGACAAGCACTTCCCTTGAAAAGCAAGCTCTGCTGTGCTTGATGCACTCCAGGACATGATTGGCACTTTTGACTGCCAAGAAATACTGTTGACTCACGTTTAACTTGTCACCAATCCAAACTCCCCAGTCTCTTTCTGCAGAGATGCTCTCCAGACTCTTGTTCTCCAATTTACACGTATAACCAGGATTACCATGTCCCAGCTGCAGAATCTGGTACTTCCTCCTGTTAAATTTAATGCAGCTGATGAATGCCCAGCTCTCTAGTCTATCCAGATCCCTTTGTAAGGAAGGTCTCACCACCCTTGAGGGAGTCGACAGCTCCTTCTAGTTTAGTATCATAGGCAAACATTTAATGTACATTAAATTCTTGTGTCTAGATCATTTATAAAAACATTAAAGAGCACAAGCTCTTATAAGCAATCAGGTCCTCAGATTTATTTCTGCAACACTTTCTCCTTGTGGCTTTTTTTTTTTTTTTTTTTTTCTCTTTTTTACAGAATGTTCTTGGGGCTTGTACAAAACATCTAAATATTTCCTTTTATTTTCACATGATTTGTCAGATAATAGAAATAAAACATCTTGATATCTTTATCCATCTTTCTTTTGTAATTGCAGGAAAGTGAACTGATAGACTTGAAGCTAATGATATGCAGTTAAAATTTATCCTTTAAGTGTTGACGGGGATTAAATTGTAATGACTTTATGTTCAATTAATTTAATGAAAAATAAGTAGGATTTTCCCTCTTATTACAGAGGTTTGGAAGATGAGAGCCACATGAAAATCTGTTAAGCTTTTTGCACCAACTGATAGCATGAAGATGGCCCGTGACAACCATATAAATTGAGCATGATACCTAACTGTCAACAGTAACAGTATTGTTGATAATTACCATAAAGCATAAGCTGTAATCTCCATGTACATTGAAGTTTTGTACATGCATCATATTAAATATTAAGGGGTCTAGTTTCATTAGAAATATTTTTCTTGCACTGAAATAATGCAGAATCATTACATCCAGAGAAATTAAATCATCCTTTTAGAGTAGCATGATATGAAATAAACTGAATTATATTTTTATAGACACTTTTAATTAAAAAGTGAAATGTTCAAAAATTTCCATTCCTTTGTCACTCTAATTCTTCACTTTGTCAACAGTTCAGTATTGTCTTAGCTTTGTTCGTAAAATAATAGTCACAGACCTGCAGACATGAAGGACAATGATTTATTTCTTGAGAAAGGTGTTTTCTTGCCAGATATATTCCCTCCTCTTTTTTTTTCCCTTTTTCTTTTTTACACTTGTCATAGCCTGCACTGATTTCTCCAAGTATTTTTTAGGTTTGGAAATATTTTTATTGCATTCTGTATTTGAATTCTATAACCCTATTTTTTAAAAAAGAAATTATCATTATCATAGCAAGACATCTGCTGTCTGCAGTTAACATTTACCCATTCAGGACCACATTTCTGACTTTGAAGTTACGATTCGTTCCCTTATGACTATTTTGAGGGAGAAAATTACACTACATACACTTTTTATTCTGTCATATGTTGGACTACAATATATTTGTCATGACATTGATTTAACTTTAAACACTTAAACTACAAAAAAACCCACTAATTTCTAGGTTAAATACTTTATTGTGTATACTAGCAACCTCAGAAATATTCGGTAAGACTGCAGCTTAGTTTATTTGCACGTGAGTTACAAATGCAGGGGAAATGATCCCCATAAATTGCAAAACATGCTTTCTTCAATGATTGTCAGCTCCACTGGCCCCTGTGAGTTTGACATGTTAAATGGCAGATGCTCCTTACCTTTGTTCCTCAGTTCATTCCCACAGGATGCAAACAATCTAACATCACTAGATCAAACCTCCTCCTCATAGCGTTTCATAACGCACACAAAGACATAGTTTCAATTTATTACGAATACACGGATACTACACAGCTAATGTAGGAATACTGGTTCAAAGTATTTTGGAACAAGTTTTTCATGTTTTCAACAATGTCACAAAATAAACACAATAAGATAAAAATCTCAACCATAAATGTTCTTTGGATATTTCTCACACATTTCTTTTAAACTATATATTAAATTAAATTAATAATTTGTATACTGGAGTATAGTAGTGAATTCCTTTTTCATCATCTCTATGGTAATTCTCTAATATAAAAATGTTGAAAGATGGAAGTTTGCTACAGAAGGAAAACAAAAATGAACAAAAAAAAGAATGAATGCAGTTTCCCTTTCTGTTGAAAAAGTGAACTCACAACTTCCAATACAGAAGTTACTATATAGAAGAGCAACCAGAAGTATTTTTAAAGGCAAATACATCAATAAGATTTATCACAAAATAAAGAAAAACATTTAAGAGAGGAATTGATATTTTATCCTCAAACTTTCTGCAGGAAGGGAAGGCCTTAAATCAGATGTGAAACTTCCTTAAAATTCACTAGCATTGTGGCACTTTGGGGCATCTCTATCCCATGAGCAGCTAGAATTTTGTTGCAAAACATACTGATAAGACACTACAATACTTTCTGCACTGTGGGGAACAAGTAGTGACATGACAGATATAATTGAAATCAACACAATGCATTAAAGAAGTGGTTATTGATATATTCTGTAGGAATTCCTAATATAGAAAGCCAATGATGAAAACCCATGATTTAAAAAAAATAAAAAAAAAAATAATAAAAAAAAAAGTAAAAAAAGGACCAGATCTCTAAGACAAATAGGGATAATATACGGATAACTGTGAGAGCAAATACAAGACAGGATCATCTGCTAAGTGAGAAAATAAGATATAAGAGGCAAAATAAACTTGACGTGTACCAAATACTGACAACAGGCAGGTCTCTGTCAATGTGGGCTTTGTACCATGAAGAAAAAACATGCTTGTTTCTCAATGCATACAAAGAACCAAAGGTGGCAGTTACTTTCAGGAGCAAGGTTACAAGATGCACTCTTGAGCCTGAAATTAACTGGTCTGCAATTAAAAAAAAATAATATTACAGTAACAAAAAAAATACAATAGAAGAGCTAACATTGAGAAAGTTCAGGAAAGATACGTTTATAAACAATGGAATAAAATATTTTAATAGCACATTAAACTATTAAAAAAAAAAAAAAGGCATTAGAAAGCACCCAGTCTGAGACAAAAGCAAGAGTACTATTAAAAGCAATGGTGTAGTTAAATATAGAAATATGAATACAGAAGCTACAACACCTGAACTGAAAAAAACGTAACAGCTTAGCATCAGTATATTGTACGAACAGTGCTGTCTCTATTTCATAACCAGGTTAGAACTGAATGCTTTATGGATAACTTTTATTCTGAATCGGTAAGTGATGGCCTGCATTCTCTAGCTGGAATATGGGAAAAATATAAAAAAAAATAAGTATTCTGATAGAAAGATAAAGTTGCAAGTAGACCAGCTGTTGTTTCAAGCAGGAAGCAAAAAGAAGCCTAGATGTTGACTTACAAGACTTATTAGGATGGTCTTAAAAAAAAAAAGGAAGCAAGGTAAGAAGTCAGGAAAATGACAGGAGGAGAGAATAAAGCACTAATAGTTATAGCACTTCTTTAATGCATTACACTTCTAAAGACCAGAATAACATAAATTCTCCCCATTAAGGCTAATCTCTCTATCAGTAAAGGAGAAATGGAGCTGTAGAGATGTGTATTGCTTGCTTAAAACAGCATAGTAACTTGGAAATAGATCTGGAATAATATTTTCCAGATTTACCGGATCATGCTTCTTTTCAATTCCCTTCGTAAATAAAATCTGGCATCTAAGTTTCAGGTACAAAATTTGGCAGGGATGCTCTGCCCAGTGTACTGTCCGCTCAGGCTATGATCTCACCAGATCTGACACCCTAATCACAGTCAGGTTTGGTAAGCTATTAGATGGGAGAAACAAAAACATTCTCCCTCATGTTTATTTCTCTCCTCTTACATGAAATGTCAGTGTGATGAATTATATCTTCTATTCCTTTTGCAGAGTGTTGAATTGAGTGCTCTCTCCCAGATGCTGACCTCAATGGCACAATTTAACTACTCTTCTTTGAGCAAAAATAGCCTTTAATTGAAAAGGAAGGATTTGTTCTAACTATAAAAACACAGACAACTAATCTGGGCTTCACTCTTTCAACATAACTTCTTAGTATAAAAATGAAGAGTTACTTTTATAAATGCAGTCACTGGAAAGAGAAAGTCACTGCTGAAGTGTCATTCAGTCTGATAGCATTTAGATCTCTGTACACAGATTCTAGATTGATCAATTTCTAACCTAAAGAGAAACGTAGGGCAAGGTTCACAAGGGAATGCTTTCACACCACATTGTAGAGATGCAAAAGAGCAAACTTTGAAGTAGATAAAACAAGAAATAGGAAAATTAACCTACAATGCCTTAAATATAATTATTCTTTTTAAAATGTGATTGTGTTACTTAGTCGTAGCACTTAAAAGCTAGGGATAGTTAGTTCCTGTAGAACAGAGGGAAAGAGTCACTATCGCTTGGATATCACAAAGGGATAATAGGAAAAATTATAGTAATCCGTAAAAAGAATGATTCTGACATGCCTGTGATTTTTAATATCTGCAGAATTAGTAATTTCAGTTCACAGGCTCAACTTTTAAAGTATTTTGTGTATCTCACTTGAAGTTCAGTATTGTTATTTCAGGAGTTTTCTTTCTTTCTTTTTTTATTTTCTGAAAAATATTCTCCTATGTTTTAATGAGATGTTTTCATGACATATTTTCATGAAGCATTTGATGCCACAGAGGGGATACATCACATTATGGGACAAAAATTCAGTAGGATTTGCCATTATGAATGGCTCTCCATAGACAACCATTTGCCATTTGATCCCAGAACTCTTAAAACGGAATAGAATAATTAATAGGGAAAAGGATGTGATTTTTTTTTTCCCTATTATATTACTAATAGAAAGAGAGCAGTTGTCAAAGACTTGATTAGCTGTTTCATGTTTTCCCTTATAAATTCATTTAAAATAGTTCAATAAATTTTCTTTTAAAAGTGAGCTTTAAGAGCCTTAAATGCAACATATTTTTTTTCTGTATATTTTTGTGTTTTATTTTCTTTTTGTACAAAATACTTTGTATATCAAGTGTAGTTTGGATTTTTTTATTTTATTTTAATGTTATCATTAAACAAGAAGAACCTTAAGTTCCACCTAAAGCATTCTACATAGCTGTTTCCTCTGGTTTGTTTTGGTTTTGTTTGGGTTTTGTCTTTTTTTTTCTTTTTTTTTTCTTTTTTCTTTTTTTCTGTAACTTAAGTAATTTATTTCAGTTGGTTTTACATCCAACATTGACGTTATTCACAGAATGTGAACTTTAGACTCTGATAATGAAACAAGGTCACTTTCAAACTCTTTTCTTAAAAGCCACAAGGCTTGAAGGTGTTTGCAACTCTGGTCTTTTTTACTTCCTTTGATGTGATTGCTATACTTTTGCTGTGATATTGAGCAGCTATACTATTGGAAGGAAGTTATATCATTTCTTCAGTTGTAGAGTTCTGTGTTCTGGTCCTTGAAAAGCTCCTCTTGTGGTTCTCAACAGAAGGGATGACATGAAATTTTAAGGTCAACTGATGTATACTGTGTACTGTAATACTTCCAAATATCACTTAAGTTACAACTATAATGCAAGTTTCAGCATAAGATAAAGATTTTGGAGGAAGCTTTAAGAAGGTTATGGACTATCAACAACATAATATTCAATTAGTCAGATTACTCATTTAAAACTTGTTCTAGAATTTCTATATTATTTTTCTGGGCATACTGAGCCAGTTTCTTCAACAGTTCAATATGTCCATTTCATGTGCCATTTGGATACAACAGGAAATAAAACTAATTTTTTTTTTTCCCAATTAAAATATATTTTCACATTTTGAAATGATGTAAACATTTGAAACAACTTAGCTATTTATCCTTCAATACCTTACTAAGCTGCATGAAAGAAAAGATACATGAGGAAGAGGCAAAGGAAGTTGGTTTGGTTCAGGTTGGACAATACAATTGGAGAATATAATGGCATTGTTCAGTGACCTGGAAGGTGCTTACGGAGACATGCACTTTTCTTCTGAAGTGTAAAGCAAAAGAGCAAGAGTTAGTGCACACAGACTGCAGCAACAAGAATTCTTAACACAAATAGAGGAAAAAACTTTCCATGGGGATGATAGCTAAGTGAAGAACAGTTGGTCCAGGAGGACTGTGAAACCTCTATTGTTTTTCAAAACCAAATTATTCTGTTTCTACATTTATTCTATTATTTAATTCTTGCTGCTCCCCACTACCAAACTACTGAGTTAACTTTAGTGAATCCTTAAATGAGAAGAACACAAAAAATAAATGCTCATTTAACTCCAAATGGTAAGAAGAGATATTTAAAAGCCTGATGCTAGCAGTTTTCCAGAAAATGTGATATTTGCATTTACTAATGAAAGATGACAGACTTTCTGTTGCTCAACAGTGCAAGATCCTGGGAACTGACCGGAATTGAGTTTGTTTGTTTGCTTGACTGGCATAACAATGGTCTAATAACAGGAAACCATTATTTAAATTAGTTTAAGTTAAACTTTTATTAAGCCAGTAGTGAAAATGTTTGGTTAATTAAATTGTCTTTGACTTCAGAAAAAAAAATATGAAATGGAATGATGAAAATGTAAACTGATACCAGAGATTTCAGATTATAAATAGAAATCATCACTAAAAGAGTGTGACCTTACATTGCTCAGGAAAAGCAGTTACAAAGATAACAAGGAGAACAGTAAAACAAGCAACAGGGAAACAATGAACTTATAATCAGACTCCATTAAACAAATACATATAAAAATAAACCTAAGCAGATCCAAGACTGAGAAGGAAGAAGCCACTAACACCAATAGTTTGAGTGTCCCAACAAAAAGGAGAACAAAAGGACAGATTAGAGGCCACCTTCCTTTGAAGGACAAATGTTTACAATTAGAGAAAAGTTAGCAAAAATTAAGCAGTTAACTATTATGAAATACCTTGTACAATGCAGAAGTTTTATACAGTTTTCCAGCTAGTGATTAGATGATGTTTTGAAATCCTTTTTCTTTCTCTAATGTGACTATGAGAGTTTTCATTATCTACATAAGTGTCTAATCTTTTTAACAGTCCAACTAAGCTCTTGTCTCAGAGATATCTCATGGCAATGAAAACTGCAAGTTAATTATGTATTGTGTAAAGATGTATTCTCTTCCATCAGCTTCAAATTTGTTGCTTTTCAATTTCATTCAGTGTCTCTTTGCTCCTGTATTATGAAATTCAGTACATCTCTTTTCACTAATAAGTTATTTAAGCACAAGATATTTCATTATTACACGTTTAAAATGTATTATCATCTCTGTAACACGATCTTTTTCAATATTATGAATAAATATTATTGTTACTTGTCCCTCAAGAGGACCAAACCCTGCTATGATTTGAATCTGTATGGGGTGTTCTTTTCCAAGGCTCAGATCTTTCCAGTGTAAAAAAAATTGTTGCTATTGTTTAGGAATTATAGTGGTTTTAGTATTGTTTGCCATTTAGAAATAGATCAAGCAAATTATTTCATAATAGTAAAATGCTTAGGTATTTAATTATAACATGATTTTAATTACTATATTGCTCACAAAAATATATTTGTTTGATGACATGAACCAATTCTATTCTTTTATAGTGACTGTTAATATGCCATTGAATACATCCAGTGATAATATTATGGGCCCAGTTGTTTATATCAGTGTTCACTTCATCTCTGTTAAATGTTTTTAAATGCAATTAACATTACGAAAAATAATATCATTAAAATATGTATTTGCAATGGAACTGATTACTTAAAAGCAATTATTTTGATTGTTATGTTGCGCTTGCTTCAGTTATGAGATTCAGTCTCCTGAGAAAAATAAAGGGCAAATCCAATTTGGCATACATATAATTTCTTCTCAAGCCAACAGATGTGTCATTCAACTCAACATCTGCTTGGCTTTTACTTCTAGTGATAGCTCACGTATGTGAATTCTTAGTTTATACAAAATGATCAAAGATCAGGTGGAAAATTTCTTAAAAACTAAAGATTTTCCTCTAAAATATAATGAAACCTGTTCAGTTTTATTAAACAAGAAATATTATTGGAGGTTAAAAAGAAAAAAAAAAAAAGCAAAAAAGCATGTATTTGGTCATTGAGTAAAAAGGAGCAAATTTTTTGAGGCAGTTATATTAATAAAAATGCACTCAACAGGGGCTTGAGAATTTTCTTTACATGTCAGCTATAATATCAGGATGAATTCAGAATTTAAACATCAAACAAACATAATTAATACAGGAAGCTGCAAGTACATGACAGCTGTAGCTAAAATAATGTGCAAATGTGCTTGCATAAATTCAAGCATGTTTATGTTGGGTGTCTCTAATATTTATATTGTTATTTTCAAGTCAAATAGTATTTATTTGACATGACATCATCATCATAAGTTTATGCTCCAATTGATCAATATTTGCCCAGCTCCACATCCGTGAAGCTGATAATATCTGCCTTTTCAGGAGTAAGATCTCAAGTTGAAATCCAAATTCCCCATCTAAAAACTAGATGGCTATGCCTGAACTAGATACCCTAGTCTCCTTTTCTAGTCACTGAAGAGGATGAGGGACCTTCAGAGGGCAATTGTCATACTCATTTAGATTTGTACAATCAGTCAAATGAAGAACCTTGCAAAGACAACTTTTCTTCTTGACTCCAAAAGGTAGCACAAAATGAACAACTTATATGATTTTATTTTATCATTTACCTTGGGAGTACTATTTAATGAATCCTAGCCTACATGTCCACTTGTAGGTAAGTGAACAACTATCTGAAACTTAACAGTGACTCACTGCTCAACATTCACAGCTAAGCTACTATGCAGTTTACAATAAAACTGAAGCAACTAAAATAATATGAATTGAGTATAATTGAAATGAGTGCAATTCCAAGGCAAAACGGTTTGACAATAACCCTTGAACATGTTTTAAAAACACAGACATATGACTAAAGAGGAAGTAGCCTAGACTACATAAAACTTTTGCTTGAATATTTTCTTCCATTCTGGTGTCCACTTCAAGAAAAATGCGGACATACTAAAGGAAGTTAAAAGGACATGTACAAAAACTATTTGGAAGCTTGAATATAAGCTTTATAATAACAGTCTTAAAAAAATCAATGTTTTCAGCTTATTGAAAAAGTTGAATTGATCTCTATGTATTAATGCTTAAATATAAAGAAAACGTGCTTCTGCATGGAGAAAAGTTATTCAGTTGCCTGCCACTGGTTACTCAGTTCCCTGCGACTATGGCAGTCAGGATTTGACAGTAATGAACACTTTCATCTTTCTTACACTCATCACAAAATTTCTGATCTCAAGAAGTGAAATTGCCTATATAAAATTATAATGGAATAGCGTCATTGCCCTTAGTAGACTATGATACCAAGGTCAAATTAGTAAATTAGTTTCATCCAGTTCCTTTTATTCTAAAATATATGAAAAGATTTATGGTCAATAAATGCCACATCTTTCATATTTTTCTTCCTGTTCCAATCTGCTGCTTTATTGGGTTTATACTTTTAAATCAAGTAAAGTTAGGTTATGGTCATGATTCAAGTATAATATCAACAGTGCATGCAAAACACATAGTCCAATCAATAAATACATAATTTCTATTATTTTTTATACTTTTGCTCTGGAGTTCTGTATCATTCCTGGAAAAAAAATAATATTGTATATATCATGTTGAGTTGTGCTCTTAATTTCCAGATTACATTTATACTGCAAGAGGGGATTAAAAGTTTATACATCTCATTCCAAAGGACAATTTTCATTTGAGTTATGTATACATCAGTCTCTAACAGATCCAAGTGTGTATGAAGAGGGGAGTGTGTGGGAGCACCCAGCCAAACTGGTTTTAGAGCACAATAGGTGAGATGCAGTGGGTTGACAGTCGACTCTGCTTCATCTCTGCCTTGCCTTGTCTATGCAGAGATGACCTGGGGGGTGCTGCAAAAATGACTCAGCCCGGGGTTGCTTCAAGATTGCATCACAATAAGAACCAAAACTGAATGGAGCCTTAACAAACAAAATGCCCTAAGTCCCATCCCCCTGACTTTGAATGCCAGACATCACAAAATTAGCAACAGAAATTTAGGTCCCATCTCAAAACCAGAGGTGAATATTCCAGATAAAGTAATCCTCTCAGACATAATCCTGCCCCCCACCAAATCAGGAAATATAAACTGTAGGGTTTGGGGAAAAAAATGGGGAATCCTCCAATGATACAGCTGGCCTGTCGGAGATTTGTCCCCTCCTTGTCCAGGATGCTGTACAGGCTAACTTCCCAGGGATTGAGCGACCCTACCTGGAAGACAGGGTAAGTGATGAAGAAACATACATACAGTATATGACACACTATATTAAGGTCTTGATTGGTGCACTCTTTTAAGATATTAATATCTAGCGCACTTGTGGTTTGTGTTGTCACTTTTCAGGATCACTTGTACTTTGTAATAGTGTATTTCATGCAGTGATTTGAAATTGCAATAGTGTATTTACCATTGTACACATTAGACCTGCAGTATTTATGTATTGGACCTGTGAGTGAAGTCCAAATAAATTGTTAATTTGAACCTCTCAGTGAAGTCATTTCCCTTTTTGCCACAGGGAGTACAAGTGCATAACTAGAGGAGAAATACCCCTAAACCACCTAAAACATGCTATTGGTAAAAAAAAAAAAACAACCAACAATAAACCCCAACAACCAAAAAACCTCAAAAGACCCCCAAAATCTACCATATCAGAAATCATAAAATGTTACCATTTAAACTTTTTAAAACTAAGTTTCTGAGGGTTCTGTGCTTATGTTTATCAAAATGAGAAAACAATTCTTAGCTAGAACCACTTACAGTTTTGATAATTGTTATACTAAATGCAACTGTCCTTAATTCACTTAAAACCAGGGATGTGTCCAGGAAAGAAATATATTGATGGTGACGCATACAGGTGAGTGGTGAAAATGCTGGTTATATTCTCTTTAGATACACACACACACACACACACAAAGAATAAACTAAGACATTGCTGAGGTTTGGTCTGGCTTGGCCAATAAAAAGACAACCAATACTCTTCCCCACCTTTCACTCCAAAGAAAGTAAGAGAAATAAAGAGATTTATGACTTTAGGGAAAGAACTAGCCTACTTCAGTGAAAAAATAACAATAAAATAAAAAGGAAATAATGAAATAAATATAATATATAATAATATAAAACCATATCAAGTTTCCATGAAAATGTCACTAGCAGGCACTAGGAACATTCCAAACTGGTCTCAGTCATGAATGGGAACTGGATTACAGAGCACTCTGATTGGGATTGAGGGCAAACTGCCAGCATCCTCCTCAGACATCAATCATTGAAGAGAAGGGAGCAGGAAAAAGCTGTTGACAAATAAGCCAAAGCAGAACAAAAACAAATAGCCCCAGAAGAGGAGACAAAAAAAGACCCTTTTGATCCTTCAGCTTTTATACTGAGCATGGCACATGGGATGGACTACCTTATTGGTCAGTTTGGGTCACCTGATCTCTCCACTCCTCTCCACAGGTGCAAACCAAGGTAAACAACCAAGTCAGCTGACCCTGATTGTCCCAACAACAAGTATAAGCAAGAGCCTCCCTCACAAAACAAGAAGTCGGTTCTGTTATACCACAAGTTAGGACAGATGCTTATAATTGTGATTACATTCTATAGTGATCAAGTTTTTGGAAATTAAAATTTATTTTTGACACAATCACATGCTTTCAGCTGACAGCATATCCAATTCCTACTCAATAAAGGTATGTCAACTGCTGTATTTATTTTCAGAAGTGACTATGTTTCATTGATGTTCTGGTTAATGTTTACAGATACTGAATTAGTTTGAGAACCTGTTAAAGGGCTTGGGGATCACTTGTGACTGAAAATCATTACTCTCCTTCATGACAATGTTCAAACTAATATCTGCATAAAATAAATAGCTTTGGGGAAAACTTTAAAACTTTATTACACAAGTAGATAATCACAGCATAAAATAAGGATAGAGAAGAAAATAAGGAAAAGGGGAAAAGAAAGAGCATTATATTGTCTTAAAATAAGTAACTATTAAAAAGAAAAGAAACAACATGCAGCATTTTATTAATCTTTATTGTCTTTTAAAAGATGGGAATCACTGTGTAACAAGAGAAGGTGAATGCTGCTCCTGTTTAAATGGTGAATTATTACTTTCAAATAGCCCAGAATAATTTAGGTGTAGGTTTCCAGCCAGAATTAGAAATAATCCCAGCCTGTTTGCAAAGTGATTTTACTCCGTTAATATCTAAATTCCTTTGAGTCTGACTCACAGTCCTCCAAAAGACTCCAAATATCATGCCATAATTACATCTGTGACATTCCTATGAAACGACAAACACCTGTTTTCCTCATTTTGTGGGTGAAGAATGCAGGAACAAAGACGATAAAGCTATTGACAGAGAAATGCAGTAACTAACTTCTTAAAAAAATTGCTTCAACCTTTATGGACTTCAAGAATTTGGGTGAAATTTCTAACTTTTAAGAAACTTTATGAAGAGAAATCAGTATATCTATGCAGACATTAAAAATTGGAAATTAATTTCAATTAGTCTCTTACTTTCATCTAAATAACAGTGTTAGAATTTGAATGTGTTAGACTAAGTTTTGTATAAAACTGCTGAATTTCAACCCCTTAAAAATCTATTATTTGTTTTTAAATTGTGACGGTTATTTAATGCTGTCTTTATTTCTGCACATTTTTAAAAATTTCACCTTACATAGAAAAAAATCTCACATAAAATTCTCCCCCATTCTACCTGTCATAATGAAAACTAGAATTACTCTATGCTGAGAGTCTCTAACTTTACAGGTGTTTCCTAGAAATCTAGACATATTTCTGGTATGTTTGCGGATTTCTTTTATTTATTTATTTATTTATTTATTTCTTTTAAAGTATCGAAGTTTGTAAGGCTTGTAAAACAGCTAGGAATTCAAATATTATTGAATGTTCCCATTTTGATTCATAGGGGTTTATAAATTTATTTTTTTTTTTTACATTTGCACAGCCCAATTTGATGGTTGGACCGGGAGTTAAAGGAGGCTAAATAGTAATAAATAATTTGCATTGCAGAAATAGTGATGGTGTTGTCCCCACAGACAAATTCTAGTTGGAGGTGGTGGGAATCTTTAACTTTAGAGAACACACTGAGTAAACATATGTCTTAAAACTAAATCTATGTTCTCAAAATACACCTAGAAAAATCAGGCTTCTCGCAAGACACAGGGAAGAGGAAATGATTAATGATCTGCTACACCACTTAGACACACACAAATTTACGGGGCAGGGTGGGATTGAGCCAAGGGCACTGACAGAGCTGATGGAAGTGCCCCACCATTTATCAGCAGTCCTGGTTAACCAATGAGGTCCCAGTTAACTGGAAGTGGGCAAATCTGACACCCATCTACAAGAAAGACCAGAAGGAGGATCTGGGGAACTACAGTCCTGTCAGTCTGACCTCAATGCCAGAAAAGGTTATGGAGCAGGTCATCTTGAGTGCTTGAGTGTACACGACAATTAGGCAATCAGGCACAACCAGCATGGGTTTATGAAAGGTCAGGTCCTGCCTGACTAATCTGATCTTCTATGACAATGTCACCTGCTTAGTGGATGAGGGGAAAGACTGTGCCTGTTGTCTACCTAGACCTTTGTAAAGCTTTTGACACTGTTTCCGACACGATTCTCCTGGAGAAACTGGCTGCTCTCGACATGGATGGGCATACTCTTTGCTGGGTCAAAAGTGACTGGATGGTCAGGCCCAAAGAGTTGTGGTGAATGGAATTAAATCCAGCTAAAAGCCAGTCAGAATTAGGGTTCCCCAGGGCTCAATACTGAGGCAAGTTTTGTTTAATATCTTTATCAATGGTAAAGGTGCTTAGGGACATAGTTTAGTGGTGGACTTGGCAGTTCCAGGTTAATTGCTGGATGTGATGATCTTAAAGGTTTCTTCATACTTAGATGATTCTATAGTTCTAATTTTCTATACATGTTTAAAAAAACCTAAACATAAAACCCCGGGGAAAAAAAAATCAAAACAAAACAAAAGATTCCCCAAACCCACCACAAACCAAAACAAATGAATAATAAGCCCCTAAAACATGAGTTCTCTACATTATACTTGCAATAATTCTTTCAATAATTTTCATTAGAATTCCACAAATAAAATATTAGGAGTCTTTCTTCATTGAAGAATAATAGGAAATAAACAAAGATGTAGGATTTCTCACTCCAATACTTAGCATGCATGTAAACGCTTCCATGATAACCCATGATAACCTATGAGATTTTTGATGCTGAAACAGACAAAAGCGTTCTCACTGAGATGGCTTCTTGGATGTTGATAGCCTAAATCATTGAACCAAAAAATGTTACTTCAGCTGGCATTAACATTCTATAAGTTGACATGCACCACTGGAGCAATGCTTATTTCATTACAGCTATCTGTCCAGGTTCAATTTTATTATGTTATTATACAGAGTAACGTATATTCACATAAACAGTGTGTTAACTTAATAATATGATAATAAAGCATGTCCTTTATACAAACAATTATTTTATGAATTATCATATTATACCTCCAGGAATGCTTAGCATTTCTCTTTCTTCTTTTTTTTTTCCCTTAGTGTCTGCCTGTTATTATATTATTCTTAGAACAGCTCTTATGGAGTGCTAATACTTTTGTCCGGACTTGACAAGGGCTTTCATTTCTAACTGCATGTAAAACTATCTGAAATAAGTAGAATTAAAATAGTAAAATGGAATTCAAATTTATGCTGCAGAAACTTGTATCAGGCTGTGGTTGTTGCATTTCTTCTTACGGAATCTGGATACAAGGAATCATCTATTTGACATAATTTTCCTGGACATCCAGGAAAATATGTTGAAGGCAAGAAGAGGTAACTAAAAATAGGGGGGTTTATGATGTTTTTGTAGACCGAAATAGAAAATGCTATACTTCTTTAATGTATTTTTTCTTTGTTGTTGTACCTTAAAAATGTAAAAGAGGGTAAGACCTTTCGCAGTGTTGCTTCTTTCTAAAATTAATTTGCGTTTTATCCAAACGGAAAGTGTTTTTGTGTCAGAAGGCTATCTCTGCATTTTCATTCTCTCTTCCTTGTTTCCTTTGCACATTTATTTCTTCCTTTATTCTAACTAGGTATGCAGGTGGTGTGGCATAAATATCTACTGGATAATCATACTGTCATAAAAGTAATACAATTATTAATTTATCTACAGGGATTAAAAAATATTTATTGTAAGAATGTATACATTGCATATAGTAAAGTCTATATAACCTATATTCTGTACTCAAAGAGGTAAAAACTGTTTCAGCTTTCATTTTAAACCTTTTAAATGCAAGCAAAACCATAACATGTTTGGATTATTGTCCTGGTTTCCAGCAGGGACGGGGTTGATTCTCCCCTGCCTCTATCCGGCACAGCTATTCCACTCGATGTGTGCCAGGCCCAGGGTCAGCAGGGAGCTAGCCAGGGGGGGGAGGCGCCACAGCCGGGAGTGGGCATGGTGACGTCACGGCGTAGGCGTATATATGGGCGGGCGGGGCCCACGAGTCTGCCTTTTCTTTCTCATCCTCCCCCCCAACCCCGCCACTGGGGTGCAGAGCCAAGGGACTGCCACGTGGTGCTTTTGTTGCTGCTGGGGCTAAACTGTGACAATTATCCCTTCTAGTAATTTTGACTAGATATGCAGTAAAGTAGGTCTGATTGCAAAATGGTAACCACAAATCTGAAAGATTCTTTAAGACTTTTTTAGAATCATTTAACTGAAGCAAAAGTAAAATGCCAGACTTTAATATTTGCTACTCTACATTCTGTTAGACTAAACATTCAGCATAGCACACCCCCCGACAGAGTTCTAATGTTTTGTTCAGTAAAAATATTGCATAATACCATAAGTGAAGATCGAGTGAAAAGGGTAGAAGGAGATACGAAAGAAAAGGTGCCGAATGCTTTGAATTTCAACTAAGGAATCCAAGGAAACTTAACATCTACATGCATAAGAGGATGACTGAAGCATATTACAACAGCCCTTTTGTCTCTTCATGAAGGTACGTGGAATGATTGTAAAGGAAGAGAAGCAAAATATGGTTCTTTTTTTTTGGGCCAGAATGTGAACCTATACAACATTCATGAAGAGACATTAGCTTTAGTAGCCTGGAGTTAGTTTATAAAAAAACAAGCCAGTTACCAGACTGCGTTACTAGATTTTGAGAAATACTGTGCTTCTAACAGAAGTGAATGTTTGGGAAGATAGTGTATTCGTGTAAGAACTGAAAATGTGAAAGCAATTTCGGAAGCATGTATGACATGAGACAGTGAGACAAGCTGTAATTTCAGAGTTAGGGACTCATTATTTTTAAACTCTGATTTGAACTTAAAAGACACAAATATAATTTGTCATGTTACAGAAAACAACAAAAGCAGATGGACAGCTATAGATGGGTCAGTTAAATACTATGCTTTTACGGAACCTGTCTTTCTAAGCTGACCAAAAAGACTACTAATTTTACAGTAAAATTATTGTGTGTTGGTGGACTTTACACTAAAACTATTGTGTACTACGCAAGAAACAAGCAAGATACACATTTAGCACTCTTTCTTGATAAAAATCACAAAAACATTTTCATAAAGCAAAATCTATACTTATCTGCACTCATAATTTTCTTGGCTTGGCAGGAAGATGAATTAAAGATATGAAATGCTTCCTGTTGTGAAAAGAAGTCCTGATCAGAAAACACAGCCATACCTTTTTCACCTCCTGAAATTATGTATTCAGTGTAAGCTGTGGCCATTTATCCTGTAGTATAATGGCGATACCAAGTTCTGCTTGTTCAATATTACCTTTAAATCACCTCAACAGCACCGAAATTATGAAAACAACATTAATACAACTTCATCTTACGGTCTTCGGAGTCACAATAGCTTTTTAGGACAAATAAAAGCCTATAACCCAAAAACTGCATACTGACACACGCAGGTCAGAGTGATAGCTGAGCTTAATGTTATGAAGCAAACACAGTCATGTTGCACATTGACATGTAGTGCCTATAAATGCTTAGACCATTTAGTGATGAAACTGTTCACGTGGTGAGTATATACAAGCAACAAAAAACATTCTTGAAAATATAAGCTTTATAGAAAAATGAAGATAAAAGGAAATAAAATCAAGCTTAAATCCATAAATTGGGGAAAAAATAAAATTTCCAAGAAACCAGAAAAGTATCAGAAGGAGAATTGGTCTTTTTATTTTTTTTTTTTCAATGATAATGTTATTTAAACTTCTGTTATCTCCAAATTGCAATATGTTGCAAATAACTCTAAGTTAAAAGAAAGTTTAAAAATAATGGAAAGTTTAACTGAGATCTCTGGCACCAAAACCGATGTGACAGCACCCTTTGAAATTGTTTGGTTTGTTTTATTTTCTTCTACTGAAATATTTGACAAAAGATTAAAATCTAGATTACCCAACTATACACACATTAAAACAATAAATAACTAGAATAAAAAGGTACTATGATAATAACTTATAAATACTACATAAAATTCAAGTAGCAGCAATATGATGATAGGAGGAGATACGAAAGAAAGACTCTGCTCCCACAGGACAGTTTATACTTGAGCATATAATGTCTCAGGACATTTTTTCTATTTCCATGATTCTTAAGCAAAACAAATTATGGGAAAAGAGAGGTAACACCTCCAGCTAAAGGCATCTCAAAGGTACCATGGACCTTGTTTTCTTACTTTGCATGTGTCATGTCTACAAGAAGTATTCTACATCATAGGGCCATTCTGTACATTAACAGCAATTCTGACACTTCGAATTTGTCCTATGCAAACCACTTGTCAAATCTTTCTAGCTTCAAATTACTACAAACTGGTGATGAGACCTGGGTCCAAATCCATCCTGCTTTCACATGCTTCATCTTTTCTTTAAGAACAGACTGGAAAACATAGATTCACTGTCTCAAATTTCAAAGCTGCTTCTATCACACAGGAGCCAGTAGGCCAGACAAAATTGAAAGGACTGAGCACAGCAGAAAATGAAAGAGAAGTGTAGAGCAAAACCCCATGAGGCTATCACAAGAGCTGAGAAAAAAGGATGTCAATTCAGTAAGCAGTTTAGAACTGAAGATGTATGTTGCGTTAACGATACAGCTACGTTTTCCCACCTTTAGAGAAAACAAATGAATTACTGATCCTCTGTTTCAGGCTGAAAAAAATATTGGAACTTTAGTCAATTCTAGTAGAGACTGCTTTTTGTCATTACTGTTTAGTAAAACAAGCAGACTGACTGAG
Organism: Thinocorus orbignyianus; assembly: GCA_013400375.1. Taxonomy (NCBI): domain Eukaryota; kingdom Metazoa; phylum Chordata; class Aves; order Ciconiiformes; family Thinocoridae; genus Thinocorus; species Thinocorus orbignyianus. The sequence goes on from VXBW01006614.1 coordinate 1,156,300, forward strand.
GGAAATACAGATCTGTTTTCCTTGCAGGGCACTTACTACATTGACTGACATATTTAAAAGTTAGGGGGGGGGGGGGTGGGGGGTGGGTTGTTTTGTTTTGTTTTGTTTTGTTTTACCTTATCAAAGGCTCACTGTAGTTTTGAGTTCAAAGAGTTCTCATTAGTTGTCATTTAAGGAAAACATACCATTAGTTCTCCAAGTAAGTTGCTCAGTATTATTGATCCAGATGATTTTCCCTCTCAGCCTCCTGGGAATAGAAAGACATGCTCCACTATGCGAGTTTGTGCTTTCTTCTGTTTTTTGCCCTTATAGGAAAGCAAGAATCCTAAGAGAATTTCTAAAAACAATTGCTTTTTTCCCTTCAAATCTCTTGTTCAGTCTCGCATCTGTTGTGAGAACCAAGAGAACACCAAGTGGCACAATTTCTTATAGTGTGTGTGTATATATATATACCTGCACACATTCTCTTTTGTGTTCATGAAACACCATCTCCCCAGGCGAGCTTCATTTCCCCTGTGCTTTCAGTGGTCTTAGCAGAACAACCAACCACCAGTTTTCCCTCAGAGACACAAAGTGAAGCTATTGAAAATACTGCAACGCTTTTCAGTAATATTTTTTCTCTAAACATTTCAAGAACTATAACTTGCAATGTCTTGAAACTGTTGCATGAATGACATAAAACCAACTAGTTACACCTGAGGAAAATATCAATTTACTTTTCTTTAATTAAATTGTATAACATTTGATTGGTCAAATGTATTCATCCATATCTTGATAGGGCTTTTCTCCTCCAGTAAGAAATGTTATTTCTAACTTGATGCAAGTAGCATCCTTTGACCTATGAGGAAATAACTTTCAAAGAAAATTGTAAAAAAAAAAATTCACAATTAAGCTGCAGAAGCTTACTAATGTACAGTGTATTACTGAGAATAATAGAAATTTCTTGGAAATATTGTTACAGAACACAGCATAGCAACAGCAGTAAGCCAGTTTGGGTCATTCATTAAAGGCTAAAGTTAGATTACTTCTCATTCTTATGAGCTAACAACATGTGCTTGAAGCAATAACATGACAGACTTCACACTGTAAGTTGTTAAGATCAGTTAACTGGATTAGGAGGCCATTCCACTAGTTACAACCATTCTACAAGGGAAATATTTCATTCTTTCTGTATTGTATTCAAGGCCTTACAAAGTACAAGAGCCTGAAGACCTTCAGGATTTGCCTGCACTAGAAAATTTCATTACTTTAAAGTACATGTATCTTCATAGTAGGTGCACAAATATGCCACTTTTGAAAAGTTTGTAATTATACAGCCATGAACCAAAATGAAGTCAAGTTACAGTTCTACAGAAGTAAAAATTGTGTGTGCTCTTTTACCAGCACAATGTGAGGGGTTTTCTTTTTATAGTTACATCCACAGTAAGATAAGTGTTATTGTAAAATGTAAAAAATACAAGGCCCTCAGAGATTCATATGTCCATCTGCCTCAGCAAAACAGTGTCTGAGGTAAGAGTCTTTCATACAACAATGATTATTGCTTTTCTAAGTAAACCAAAAAATATATTTAACAAAAAAAACCCCACAATCAAAAACAAAACAAAACCAAAACTGAAAATATTTCTTACAAACAAACTGAAAGCTATGTCCTGAATAAATTTCTTTAAATCATATACTTTCAGTTGAGATAGGGCATTAAAGGCCAACATATAGAAAACTCCCTGGAAGATTTATACAATTTAGATTGATTAAGCTATTTAAATGAGTTTCAATACCCTGCCTCCAAAAGCCTCCATTAAATCCCAAAATCAAAGGTTTACCTGTTCTATAGTCAGTCATTTAACTTCAGGTTTTGGAATAAAGGCTTCCCTTGAAAAATCCTGTGCTAGGGGGAAAAAAAAAAAAAAAAGAAGAAAAAAAAGTGAAGACTATTTATATTTATTGAAGTCTATAGCTTTTACTTTCATAAATACTTCTGTACTAACTTTCTAAATGCAGATATTAAAAATATTTTGTAAGAGCAAACCATCCAAATAATAATTGAAGTAATTTTCCTTCTCCACTCCAAAGACAAGATGTCAAAATCTGCAGGGAAAGCTACAAAATTCCTTTGGGTCATATGTGGAAGGGAATCCATACCTGGTGTATGAGATCCTCTTGGTTTATGGATCCTTCACTTTTTGGAGTAAAGCAAAACAGTTGTGTAAGTGTTGGCTGCTCTGTCTAGATCTATGTAATGGATACACTAATTAATTGTAGTTCCAGTAACATGAGGACAGTTCTATGGTGAAACTAAATGAAGAACTGACCCTAGACCCTAAAACTAAACTTCATGATCTAACAGCACACCCTTTGCGAATTTTTCGTTTCCTCTTTATTTTTCTGTAAACTGTATCCAACATAAAACCTGAATAAGAAAAGCAAGTACCCTAATGATGAATACAGAACTTCGATCAGGTCTTTTTGCATCCCATGCAGCACGCGAGCTAGGCCAGGTCACCACTAAAGCAGGCAGTGCCCTGCAGGTAACCACCTTCAGGCTCGGAAAAGAACACGACACTTGCAGTTATATTTTTTTTTTAAATGCCTGGCATAAATCCATTACTTAAGGTCTGCAGTCCTCTTGGTGAATGACAATGCTTCTGTCTTTTCTGTCACAGAGGACCTAACATTTTATACATAAATTTTTAATTAGTCAATAAAAGATATTGTTCCCTAAATTGGCCAGAAACTTATCCTTAAATATATGTAATTCTGATTATTCAGTTTTTACTGCTTACTTTCTCACTAGACTGAGAAATATTTTTGAAATTGCACACACACTTTAATCCTCTGTTGTCTTTGCTATGAAAGGTAAGCATAGGTCTTAATTTACAGTGTTAAGATCTTAATTCTTGGTTCTAATGCTATCAATAAGAATGTAACTTTTCTTTGTATCTATTATTCACTACACCGATGCTTCTTTTTCTAGAAAATATAGTAAACTCTTCTTCTGAAGTATTTTGGTTAAATTATGTCAGGTTCAGAGCATCGTCAAACTTTATTACTTTCAGAATATTACAGAACCATTCGCAATAAAGCTAGTCAAATAATTTCTTGCTGTTACTATTTTTTTTAAACATAGTGCATTTGTTTCTTGTTGACAGTCACAGCTTTATTTCCAGGTATTCTCTGCAAATTCATTGGTATACTTCTTAAGAAAACATTACCATTTTGCAACTTGCAAATACACTGATATTTTAATAACTTTTATAAAAACTAGCAACCACGTACAACAAATCTTTTAATACAAATGCACCATTTTCCCAAGTCAACTAAGCATGGATGCATTTTTGCCATTGAAAAGATAGATACTTAGTAAAAATGTATATCTGTTAATTTCACTGAGTACAGCTAAAAATGTCTAGGATTGTAAAAAAATTAACTCGAAATCTCTAGACTGCTAGCTAAGTTTTCAGTGAGAAATAATGGCAAAACCACATCCTTTGTTTGTCTGCAAAAACTGCTTCATGGTTAGAGAGATATCTGCACACATCACAGGAGGGAGAGATGAAGGTCAAGAGGTTAATTCTACTTACTGCAACATATATTCTGCGACTGACTTGTAGCTGTGTGATCTGCAGAACACTCACTTAATAGGGAAGGCTTAAAGAAAAGGAAAAACAAATTCCTTTTAATGATAGTTCAAACCACTAAGGTTTAGCAAGGGAAAGGAAGACTAATATTGGGGGAAGGGAGTTGCTGTGTTTTCATCTTGTTCTTTGTTGTCTTTATGTTCAGAGAAGGACAGGAGAGTGCTTGAAAGCATTTTTTCAAGAGAAATCAAAGGAGAAATAATGATGGGGAGGGTGAACTTTTATTTCTTAAAAAGAAAACCTTCTCCAAAAAGCTGCTACTCAAAGCCATGAACATGCAACAAGGTGAAAAGCAAGACAATCCACTTACAAAGAAATTGTGGAAACAAGAAGTCTCTAAATACAAGCATCATTAATCTGGAAAAAAAAACAAACAAAAAAAACCCAAAACAAACAAACAAACAAACAAAACACCCAAAAACCAACAATGTAGGCATGGGTCATTAAATGTACTATAATCTACTCAGTGAGTTTAATGTAAGGGTCATTATGAATTTAGTGCTTATTAATGATTTATAAGTCAATGGCAGTTAGAAGTCACTCCTGGGGTAAATACACCAATGTGCTATATTGCTTCTGCATACTGATTAAGTGAAAGACTCAATTCAGAGAACAGTTTGCTAACTAATCTAAAGAATCTACAACACTCTTCTGGTAATTTTGCAAAAGGTACTTGTCATACTGCTCTTTTCCATTTCCAAATTAAGTGGATATACAAAACCCTGTGCCAATCACTTTTCTTCATCATCTTTCCTATTACTTGAGAAATGCCCAAGATAATGTTTAAATATTTCGTACAATGGGTTAAGTGGAAGATTCAGATCATATGTCTGTTACTGCAGTATACGGAACATTACTTTTCTCAAATTTTACACTGATTTAGATTAACAGAGCAGAGCAGCATTTGCATATCATACTTCTGTATCCAGAAGTTCCAGCAGGGTCATCTCTCTGTTCATACACGTGTTTCATACTACAGTTTACAAACACTTAAACAGAGAAGGCTGCATAGACCTGCCATCACCAGAATTGATAGCCTACTTGCAATATAATTGGGACAACTCAACTAAACCCCTTTTACCTTTTTCCATGTCATTGTGATGTGATAAGGTTGGCTTTTCTACTTCTTACCTAACCAGCAGCCATATGACCCAGCATGGCTTTGCCTACAATTATTTTGTTTGCTTGCTTGGGGTTTTGGTTTTTTTAATTGTTTCTTTTTCAAATTACTTACTGTCTGTGATCCTGTTTTGTGAAATGCTAAAGGCTAGTGGAGCAGCAGAAGCTTCAAGAATGGTACCATAATTTGACCCTTAATTTGAGACAGAATGTCATGATGCAGTCTTTAATGAGGAATTAGTGAGTAAAGAGCTTTATCACAGGTTTCCTGTAATCATCACTAATTGGAGAAAGAGAAACAGAGATAAAATGCCTATACTACTGAGTTTCACTTTCTACTGCATTACACTTTGTAAACATTCACACGTTTGCAGACATGTCATAAAGAAAGGAGAACCCATTAGAAGAGATTTCTGTGGGGCACCAATGAATGAATGGCTGGAAGTTGATACTTCCCTGAGCCATTATCTTCCCTCCCTCCTGAGGACGCAGGATGATATAGAAGTTCAGTACCTCATACATTAGCATCTGAAAACAACTCTATATTCTCTTCCCATATTTACAGCTTTTATGCTTTCCTTACTTTTCTCAATAAACTTTATTTTCTTCTGTGTGGAGGTCTGCCACTATATTAGTGTCTGCTGTCTGGATCTCATCCTGTTGAACTTGGCAAACACAAAGACAAGATAGAAGTTACAACTCTGGCCTTCAATTAAGCTGACATTATTCTGCCTAGATTTGTAATCTGGCTTTGGTGATCTTATTTTTTTCAGTTTCAGTTCTGACTTCGGCAACACAATGCAGGCAAGGTGATCTGAAACTACTAACTGAAAAAATAGAAAAGTCATCCATAGCTGAGAAAATGCCAATTGGATAAGGGGGACCTTTATTCCCCTTGTAGTATTCCCCTCTACATAACTGCAGTGGTAATGAAAATGTAAGGAGAAACAAACCTATAAACGGTTATGTATGCCTCATTCCCCCGTTTACTACATAGTTGTGGAAGGCAATGGCTTATTTGTACATTCTGCTCTCGTCTAGTATTCTGGTACACAACCTAAAAGATGGAGAGCTGCCACCTCCACAATAATCAGGAAATTTTACCTAGCTTTGTGAATAAAAAATGGTTTAAATTTTTGTATAGTTTGGCTCAGAATGATGCTAGATGACAGCTGGATGTCCAGTTCAATTGTTGTAGAAACTAAGTAACTTCATACTCTCAGTGCCATTGTTGTAAGGTTATCTGAAGTGCAGCCTGCCTGCAAATCCCATCTGTCTCCATAATAACTAACACTGAACCTTTGAAAAGCTTTGTCTGCACAGCATGTGAAGCTGCTGAAGGTAGTGGTCAAAATAAGTCATTCTGCACCTAGCATGTTTATGCTGCAGAGGTGTTCACATAAACCTAAAAGGAGATAGAGTATGCCTGAGTTTTTCTTCCTGGAAGCCTCAGAGCTTTTAAAATAAAGATGTGAAAATGTCTCTTCCTCAGTGTTTAGCTGTAGTCAATTTTGACCATTTAACAAACAGTAAAAATGACTAATTTTTCTATTCTAGACATTTCTTGTCAACATCTTAAATGATGCAAAATTTCTTTCTTTCTTTGTACACATGTGCAAGAAAAAATAATTCTCTGACAGCTAAACTAGCATGCCTGCCATTAAAACATTTAGGAGTCTCAGGGATATAAAATTATGTTTTCATTTTATTCATTTTTTTAAATCTTTACGAGTATAAAATGCAATATTTAGGTTTTTTCTAGCTCTCCTTATATATTTAGTGCCATATTAACCTACACTTTACTGGATCCTGTAATAAAATGTCAGTCAGAAGCTAAATTAAAAAATGCATTCCACCCTCTATTTTGCTAATTAAGTGTCATGTGGCCATCATCCCGATCGGTAATTTAAAAGACAATGGAGAACACTTTTTTCCTCTGCTCCTGAGAATATTTACAGAACCAGGTGATTGTCAGATTTAATTGGAAGGAAGGATATGTCACAAAATGTTCTCTAGAAAGAGTTAAAGCTTTCTAGCAGGTCAGTGAAAATCCTATTGGCATTAATGACTATGACAAATTGAAGGCCTTTGGGCGCATGCTCATGTAAGATCAAGCACCTTTTTTGTCTGACTGGTACTAGAGCAACAAAATATCTGCCAACTATGGGGATCACAGAGGGGAATAATTTCTTTTCCTTTTCACTCTGTGTTATTCAGTGCAATACAGCTTGAAAAATGGCAGTGACACCCTCTGTAATCATTTGTTTGTGTGTTTATCCGGATCTCTGCTGAGAGGTGGATGACAGCACCTATTGCTTATTGTTTAACTTTTATTTCATTGTGCTGTGAAGAGATAACTGCATTCTGAGCTACTCCTCCAGATTTTTTTAACCAGTATATAGCTTGCAACAGGTTTATTTATAAAAAAGAACGTTCAGAAAGAAGTATAGTTTGATAAATGTGATGACTTTTTCTGCTGATTCACTACTCGGAAAACAACTGTTCCAGAAACACAGATATACCAGGATTTTTTATTATTATTTCCTTTTTACTGGAATAGCTATTTTTTGAGCTCATCAGTAATGTTACCTCATCCTTACTCAAGTGTCTCTCTAACCACTCATTGATAATATGGCTATTCGTAACCTTACATCAGGATAAGAAGCACGGTGAAGAGACCATTTGACTGACAAAAACCCAAGCTGGCCTGACCATGTAGCTTAAAATATCATAATATGAATTTACGAATTACAAGTCTTCTGGTTTTTTAGATTGCTACAACTTCAGGTAATGAGTCTTAACTCATAGCAACCCGTTTGCTTAAAAGCAACTTGTAAATGCATTTATTTTTTTTTTTATCTAAGTACTAAAGCTTCCACAATTCTACAGTTCTTTTAGGGCCTGAATACTTCCTTACCGATCTATTTAAGATGGCAGGTATGGCGGGAGCCTGAGCTAGCTGCAGCTTTTGACCAATTGGTTTGCCCTCTCTTCTTTCAGGTAGACGCAATAAACTTTTGGATTCCGTTAGAACAGAAACTAATATAGGGCTGCTTTAAAACAGAGAAGACTTAGAGCTTCCAACACAGGTTCTGTATCATTCAATAAAACATTAAAAGAATAATTTCTTCCTACAGGGTCCTTGTAGTGCTTTAGTCTGATATTTTTCCCTTGTTCAAAAGCTTTCAATGGCTTCCTGGATTGAAATGAACTCCATGAAGTCCATTCTGGGTCCTTATGAAATATCCTTGTTTTTTTGACCTCTGAAGTTTGGATCTCATTCTCTTTCTCCACATCTTGTGAGTTTCCTGATCTACCCAGATCACACTGTTTTGCAGAACATAACCCACCATGGGTGTGTACTGCGTCAAATGCCAGCCAGTCCATCCAAACAGTTTAGTCATCCATCTCCAGGCGAAATAATTTGCACACTTTTACTGTTCTCAATGACAAGTGATATCACAAGAAAAAACTGGAGAGCATAGTAGAATAAAAGAGAACCAATGCAAAAATATGTCCAATTGGATAATGACTTCTGTATTTTATGTTGCACATGTATAAAAACAGGAAAGTAGGAGGGAACACAGAACTCTGAGTTCTCCTAAGTAGTTAGACAGATCATCAGATTTATTTATTTAGTCTAGGGTCATTTCTGAGAAAAAGTGAGGACAAATTATGGCACTAGGGGTAAATAAAAATGGTATAAAGTAAAATAATTAAAGTACCCAGAAATACTAAGTAACCATAGATTCAGAGAATCATAGGATGGTTTGGATTGGAAAGGACCTTTAAAGCATTTAACTCATTAGGGAGAAAGATGAACCTTGGATTTTTAATGTATTTAATGTTTCCTTTTTTTATTTTTAGTAAGAGTTCATCTGACTTTAAGGTAGATCTTAGGTCATGCTTTTAAAGTGTATAAGGATGATATCAATGGGAACTTTCTGTTGAAGATTCTGAAGAAAATAAAGTGAAATATCAAAGGCATGTTACAATTTTATTAAGGTCAGAAAAGTCATTTGTCACAATAGTCTAGAAGATGACAACAAAAGTTGCACTGTTATTAATCCTGACTACTTGAGAACTGCAGTGAAAAGAAAACGGCTTGACCTGTTGCTCTTATGAATATACCAGCATTGGTAGCCACTGATTGTGTAGAAATCAACAGTACATCTCTATACTGGAAATACACTACCTGAATTAAAACACATTCCAGAGAAGATCAAACTATTATTGAGTCTTCCTTACTCTAGAAATTCGCCGTCATTGTCAAACTCTGTGTAACTGTTCTGAGAGGACTTAACACAATTGTCACTCCTAAAAAAGTGTAATATTTCTAAATAAACACATAAATATTCACTTTCATGGATACTATTGTGCTTCTACTTCATGTACCATCAAATTCTGTCAGTTTACCCTTGACAATTATAATGCTATATTCCACCTTTTGTAGGACAGTGAAATATGAGAAAACATACACTGAAAATTTGTGGTGTTGGATCATGATATTATCACAAATGAAGCAAATTTTGGAATCTGTGGTAAACGGTTAAATTTCATGTCTAGTGTGATATTATATGATTAATTTATACAACTTTTTCTTATTTGAACCTTGTGAGAAACAGCTTCCTCTTGGATAGCATAAATCCACGTATTTAAATTGCAGCACTTGACACAAAGCAAGGTATTTTTCCAGGATGCCAGTTTAAGTTTTTGATTCATTGTTGCTTGTTATTTTTAAAAATAAGGTACATCCATGTTAATTAGTATAAAAGTTGAGTTATTTATTTTTGAGAATAAAAAATATTTTAGAAGTAATTTCTTAGGGTTCTTTTTTCCTTATCCCTGAGTAAATTTTTTATTTAATACAAATTAATATAAAGTATTAAAATATCAGCGAAACATCCTTTCTCACAATCCTAAAACCACTTTTCTAGATATACTATTCTGAAGAGTCTCTCACGCAACTTCTTGCATATTTTTTTTTCTTTCTATTTTCTGGTTACGTCTGGATATGGTACCTAAGAATGTCATCCACACCGACACAGAACTGCAAATATGATTAATTCTCTCCTTTGCTTTCTTCTTGCTATGGTTTTCATAGGAAATAACTGAACACATCCTACACGTACTCTGATAAATGCCTGACTTGAATGCTGGAAAGTGGAACGTCAGATTGTACATACCTTTATGCCCCTTGGTAGTAAAGTAAAGACAAAATCTTTCCTACACCTCTCATTAGTCAGCCCAGTTACTGAAGTCAAGCTACAAAAAGAATGCATGTATGTTAATGCTATTTAGTATCACTTGGCATTCCACTGCCCTCTTCTTGTTTCTAGGGAGGCCTACTAATAAGATATTCTGAAGGTGAGTGCAAAGTGGACCTATTGAAGTGTGAGAAAAGTGACTGGTTAATGGCATGGCATCACAGCATGAAGCCTATACAAAAACACTACTCAGGTGAGTGAGACCTTCACCACTTCTTCCTGGCTGGAAAACAGAGTTATACATGAACTTTTTTGTATAATTCTTTCTAAACTCACACTTACATATAGCATATTGAGGCAGAAGACTAGAACATATTAGCAAATCCTTTAGTAACCAGTGGCTGGCTAAAGAGGCAGACCTACAGCTGTATGTTTAGTAAGGCCTTCAAGGTTTAAACTGACTGTAATTTAGAAAACAGTAAGTAATTAAATCAATAGCTACCTGGTCAGTGGAATGAATACATGGTTGTCAGATAGTGTAGAAGGCTGAGATGAGGTGAAACTGCTACATGTAGAATCTGGGATGCCAATCAGGACAAGGACACATTCACAAGATAAAATCAGTGTCCTACTAGGATCAGGCAGTGATGCTGGTCTAAACCAGACTGGAGGGGCAGAGACATTGGTTGAAGTGTGGTGAATGGGATGTCTGTGTTACCGCAAGGTTTGTACTATAAGTTACTGAAAGGTATGGCTCTGTCCTTGAGGCCACCCTACCTCAACTCCCTCATGACATGTGGTGGCTCCATAATAGAAAATAGTTGATTTTAAGTATTTTATGTGAATGGAGAAAAGTTTCTAATTCTAGATGCCCCTTTTCATTGAAATGTATTTTTCACATATGTTCATATGAACCTGTACCTGGTTTTCTCATTGTATACTTTAACATACTCAACAATTACCTGTGCATCGATGCCTTTATATTGTTGATCACATGCCTCATTTACTTATGGTCTAACAAGGTCTAGGACATTTTAAGGAAAGAAACATCACCTTTTCGTTGCTATTCACATAAAGTAGACTGACTTAGTTGTTCTCTACTTCATTTACTATTTTCTTTCTGAAATTTAGGAAGAGAATTCTGGATGAGTGAAAAGTCGTGTAAGCCTTGAATCTGAGGGGCTGGGACAAGGAAGTCATGAGAAGACTGCAATGGATTGTAGGACTGCAATGGAAGTGCGCCAGCAAAAAAAGGCAGCTTCACACAGACTGAAAATCGAACTAAAAAAACTGTCTCCTGAAGCAAGGAGAGAGACAGGAGAAGCACATTAATAAAATCTAAACCCAGGTGGAAGAGTAGGTATTGTAAAAGTGTGCCCTGTTTCCAATATTTCTTTTCCTCTTGGAACATTTACTAGAGGCTAATATCTAAAGATTTAAACTCATCAGGACATGGTGGGCTCTGTGTGGGAATATGTGTGGAATATTTCAATTTACAAAGTGACTTTCATTAAGGTCATTAGACACAACAGCTACGTTCTCTATTAAATGTATAGAAACGTATCCCTTCAACTATTTATAATCAAGAATCAGAGCTTGCCCTTAGGCTTTAATATAAGCCTCACAAGTGTTCGTCTGAGGACTGAATGTTGTCCTTTAGCATGCAAACCTTGGAAATTGGGTTCTGATGCCTTGGGAAATTTCCTTTGCACTAAATGTATTCTGTACTTTTTTTCTTTGAAAAGGAAAATCATAAAAGCAAATGACAATAATATATCATTCCCCAGCTTTTAAGATTTGTCAGCTAGAAATGATTAAGTCTTTCAATCAGTACAAGGATCTATCATCTTTAAATCTTCAAAAAACACAACAATATTTCAGATATTAAGTATCCAGAATTTGTTCTGCTGTTGATACAGACTTCAACTCACCTATATGTTCTTTTATGTTTACCAAAACATCTAGACATCTGCTTAATTAGCTTAATTGGGTTTTGATAAGATTTATCAGAGATTTCAATACTTTTTTAATTTAAAACTTACGAATGACCTTTGTAGAGACAGGGGACAGTGAAATTGAATGCGTTTTTTTTTCTAATTGTATGCCAGGTGCAATGAATTTTACAGCAACCTGTTAGGCAAACTGAATTGCATAGTGATCTTAAACTTGTATGTTGCCTTACGATCTATACACAGGAGGATAATGATATGCAGTACATATACCAACATCATTTGGAAAAGTGAGATTATTTTTTTAAAATACATCTAAAAGAGGTAGAGAAAATAATGTCTTTGCTTCTTCTAATCACATGTTAAATCTTACTACAACAATATTTAATCAATAAAATATAACATAATTATGAATTTACATTAAGCAACTTGCCACAAATTTAAAAAAATATAATTTTCTTATGATCACACAGCAGTAGATGCTTACAGGCCGAGTAGAGTATAGTCTGCAGAGTCACAGTTATTCTCATTTAAAGCAAATGACAAGACTGACTGATTTTATCATGGTTACAAAAAACTTATTTCCTTGTGTCCATTTTTCAGGTTTACCATATGTTGTCCAGTTTGCCCTGTAATACATAATGGAATGTCTTCAAATGTATGCATTAAACCTGTGCCAATATAGTAATCTGAGGGCTTAAAGAAAAACACATTTTTATTACCACTTTGCAAAGCATGGAAGCAACAAAAGATTCTTCATTTCATGTTTAGTGCCATGTCCTCTAGTACTTCCATTTCTATTCTATGGTTCTCTTTTTTTTTTCCTTTTCAGCAAAATTACCAATCTATTTCTTGTGCCATGCCAAAACCTGTCTGCAAATATTGGTTCAATATTTAATACCCTTATTCCCTGAGGCTTCTTCAAATTTCTGCTTAGCTTAGCTCAACGTTGTCAATCAATGAGTTGTTGCCTCTCTTGTGTATTAGTAACACCATAGCGTGTCAGGGAAGTGTGAGCATAATGAGGATCAGAATATCACAGCAGATAAAAGCATCCCAATCCTCCAGCACTCACTAGTGTGTATGACACAATTGTGAGCAAGACTTATGTGATGTTTTAGTGAATATAGTGAACTAGAGACACCAATGTATCCTCTAACAAAAAGGACAGATGTTTGGAACACAGAAACAGATCAGAAGACATAAACCCACTAGTTTTTATGGCCAGATTTGCTGGTGGATATCCAGACCTTAATTTTATTTTTTATTATTATTATTTTATTTTATATATTTTAATTTTATATAAAAAGCCCAGGTTTTCTGTTTACCATAGATGTAGTTGCAGCATAATAGGAAGGATTTGGAAATTAATGGCCAATAGATTTATTGTTTTGGAGGCACTGTGTGGAAACGTTTTGGATGCTGATGAGAACAGATCATATTGCCTTTTATTTTCCATCCCCATCTTCTTAGTAACACTTATGATCCAAGATAGGCTTTTAGTCAAAAACTGAACACGGAGCTCTTGGTTCAGTTATCTTTATAGTTACTAAGTTATAGTAGTTAGTAATAAGTAAATGTGCGTATCTTTGAAAACTTTGTTTGGGAGGCTGAAGTAATGGTGGAAGTTATATGAGAAAAAAATATAACTTTGTTTTTTATTTAGCATCTAGAGAAGAAAAATAGTTCTTCAATAGGCTTTTGAAGGCATTCACAAAACTCACATCAATTGCCATGTTGTGCAATTATGACATATAATACTAAATAAGGCTCATTAGTAAACTATGTGGCCATTTTCTGTCAAGCAATTTACAGATAAGACAGAAAAATCTTCATATTCTTCTGCATTTTACTAAGATCCAGCAGTTACTGAGATCCAATATATTGACTGGATCTAACATAGATATATAACAGTTTACCTACTAGGTGTATTCTTGCATTATTGTCCATAAGTGAATTGTCCTTGTTGAAGACAAGTTGAAAACTCCACAAGTATAAATTTTATGATATGCAGAAATCCATCTAACAAGAAATTAAAAATGTCTTCTGTTTTCTAACCTTTCCTTTTCCAGTTCTGTGGAGAAGGCTACACAGTTCCTAATGGTAACTTATAGAAAAAACATTCAGGATTCAACATATTTTTAAATAATTGTGCTAAAGAGAAATATAAAAGAAAGGTTATATGTGTGTTGGGTTCCAGCTGAAAATTCTTGTAGGTGTTTATACGTATGGACTCAATGTAATTCTGCAGAATTGTTACAGAATGGTGAACAAATGTATTTTAAAGTCTTCATGAACAGAATTACCAATGTTTTGATTGCTCTATGTCAATTCAGTAAATAGAGATGTATTAAAGAAGGTTTAAATGGTCATTCAGTTTGAGTTCGTGGGTACTTCATGGCTTCAGAATGGCAAAAATAACCTGGAATTTCTGGATACTCATACGCAGTAGAAAGCGGTATCTTTTATATATCTGAACCATCCAAGTGAACTCCCAAGACACAATTTTTCTCATTATTATTTTGTAGAATGTGTCCAGAAATTCTAGTGACAATATGCAGTAATTAGTTTTATAGCTACATTCCACAGTTGGGTCTACAGAAATGCTATGGCATCTGTAGTAACAGCTCATGGGAGAAGAACTTTGCATTTAAATACAATATTTGTTCATTGATACACGATTATAAGGTGACTATGAGCAACTTTGTAAGGCAATTAGAACACATTCAGCTCCTAAAACAAAAGTAGTTTCTACATTAGTAACATTGCTGCAAATAGTTAATTTGAAGTAACATAGCTAGTGAAGGGTCTAGAGCACAAGTCTTGTGAGGAGCAGCAAAGAGACACATGGGAGAACTTATCATTCTCACGGCATCTTATCAACGCCATTCTGAAGTGGGCGTTGGTCACTTCTCACAAGTAATAAGCAATAGGACAAGAGGAAACAGCTTCAAGTTATGTCAGGGGAGATTAAGTAGGATATTAGGAAAAATTCCTTCACCCAAAAGGTTGCCAGGTATTGGAATGGGCGGCCCAGAGAAGTGGTTGAGTCATCATCAATGAAGGTATTTAAAAGACAGGTAGGCATGGTTTAGTCTAGTCTGGATTTTAGCTTAAGGACATGGTTTAGTCCTGGACATGACAGTGTTAGATTAATGGCTAGACTCAATGATCTTAAAGTTCCTTTCCAATCTAAACAATTCTATGACTTTATGGCTCTATGGTAATTTTGTAAGATTATATGACGAGAAAATATGTGATAAAACCCCTCTGGAATCAGTATCCCAGAGAGTCCTTCTAGTCTTAGGTTTTCTTATTATTTTAAGTATAATTCAATAAATAAATCAGAATTTTAAATGCAGTTGTTTTTTTTTCCCCTCTCTTTTCTTAGCGTTATACTAACTTTTAAATTAATTCATTCAGAACAAGCAATGAAATATGCATTTAAAATATAATCTTTTAGTGTGACATTAATTGCATTATATTTTTTTTTTCCCTACAAAAAGCAAAACATCTTAAATCTAAAAGCACAGTAACTTAGTATGGATATTGACTTCACGAGTAATGTTCAAAACACTGACAAAGAAGCTTCTTTTGCCTAACTTTTTGTTTTAAAATAGATTTCTTCACATACAAAAGCCTTAATATCTTATGCAAAATTATTGCTATACTTATTCACATTTATATTTCATGGTCTGCTTTTCTCGATTTTAGCCCCTTTGTTTACTAGTCTTTGATATCAGGAAGGACTGCAAATTTCCTATGAGTGGATTGTTCCTACCACAAATGTTTTAAAAGATAAATATGCTTTGCATTTAGATTTCTGAATAAAACATTTTGGGTTACATTTATTCAGTCTTGGCTTCCACAGGTATCTGTTATTGTATTTTAAGTTTTTAAAAGAGAGAAAGTTCTACTTTCTCATCATCTGTTTAACTTACTCAGACTCTATCCTCTGTCAGCTATTGATTTTCCTATTAAAGATATGTTTAAATTTTTTCCCTTTTAGCTGTACCATTATATTTTTTACAAGCCAGAATGTCCCAGAGGTAAGCTGCTATGTCCAGTCATGTATTTTCATGAAATTTTTGGAAAAAGAAAATAATTTGGAAATATGTTAATGCATTATCAGGTTTACTTTCTTTTATAAAGACATAATCCTGATTTTCTTATTTGAGATAAGATTTGTTGTTACTATTATGCTATTAAAAAAAAACCCCAAAAACCAAAAACCAAACCAACCCAAAAGGAAAAACAACAGGGTAAGCATACTGAAGTCATAAAAGCCAGTGTTTCTCTCTGGCAGTGTGTTTCAATACCGTACACCTACAGTTTCCTTTCCCTTCCTGTCAGGTACGATGTATGAGTTGGTTCACAGGTGATCTCATGAATTCATAAAAATTGCATTTTGAAAAATTCTCAATTTTCATAATTAGCTGTTCTTCTGTCATGAACATTTTATACTCGACACCCATATGCACAGGCCATTATTCAGAAGAACTATATTTCTCACTGAAATGATTTTCACAAACAGGCATTCAATGCAATAAGACTATGTGAAGGCAGCAGGCTCTTAAAAATTTCAAAAGGACTGTTTCCTCTGAGACCAGTTTGCCTTTCATGACCACAAACATGCTAAATCTATAGTCCATGCATCAGATATGTCACACATGTAGAAGGGGGTACTTTGTGGGATCTACCGTGTTACAGAGAACAGGTTGTGGCATGCAATCTGCCAAAAGAAGCAGGTTTGTTGTGTAATCAGTCAGAAATACCTCTATAGTCATTTGACAGGATTGTTAGCTCTTCATGAAGGAATACATAAGTATTTTAGTATCAATGTGGATGAGAATTTATTGGTAAAATTTTCCAGGGACAACTTGCAAAATATACATCCCAGCTAGAGTACAATGCTACAGAGTAGATGGCAATTATTCTTCATTAAATTCATATTTATAAAGTTAATATCACTCTGCAATGATATACTAACAATATGAAGAATATATGAAGAAAATTACCATAATGGCAGAAGGTGCTGAGAGTTTTCTCTGGGAGGTTTGAAAAGGAAAAAAAGAACCTCTAAAATAAAGATAACTTTTCAAGATGTGACCTCAGTTTTCCCATATATATAGTTTTAGACATACTGAAAGCATCTTCTCCCTTCTGCTATGTTTTTTTCAGCCGGTGGAGGCAAGGAGTCAGAGGGACTACTTTGTGAGCCCCAGACTGCAAGCCATAGAATAGATCATGTATTCTCCAGATGGAGTAATTTCAGAAGTTATTTTGCTGAGCAAGCTGTCTGATTCTGACCAGGTAGCTGCACGTTTTATTTCTTTCATCTATCTTTGACAACGAGGACACAGAATAGAGTTATAGCAACCTTACTTCCCCATGTAGAGTGGAAAACCTTGCTACTTTTGTTTGCAGCTGATAACAGTTCACGTAAGTGTGTCCAATTTATACATATAACTTTAGATTTCATCTTATGGTAGCAACTTCAGAGAAAGGCATTGTTGTGTGTATTGAGAACAAAATTTATTTTACCTTCCTAGATGCACAAGTGATAAGGTAGTGTCTTTGCACACCACCAAGTCATCAAAACACAGAACCCAATCTGTTTGGGAAACTTTTAAAAATATAATATTTAATCGCATGCTCCTTATTCCACTGTTGTGCGTTATACAGTCTGTCAATAACTGTTCTCTGTCGAATATATGTGTAAGTGTAAAATAAATATTCATTAGCATTCTGCCATATGTCTCATGGACAACTATCCAGACATGATTTCTGCATATAGATTCCTTCAGTTTTCCCTAATTAAGAAGAATCATCTGTGACCATCTGTCAGCCTCTGTACCCAACTCCTGCAGTCCGAAACAGGACTTGGATCCCTAACAATTTAAAATTCAATCAGCAATTACTCATCTTGCCACGCCAATAAAGCTATTAATGCTCAAGGTAAATTAACACAATGTGTTGCCTCTTCTTCTGACTCATGGCTAAGAAGATGCTTTAGACTCAGAGTATGTAAGTCTTCCTGAGTGGGCTGTGAGAGGCACTGAATTAAAAGTTTACTACAGACTTTTCAGTTTAAATAACTTTACTCTGGAAGAGTAGACACAGTAAAAGATGTCTCCTTCCTCCCATCACACGTGTACGTATATTTTACTGTATAAAAGGAAGTTTTCAGCTCTTCTAAAGGGTTTTGGGGGATTTTTTTTGGGGGGGAGGAAGTTGTTTATTTGTTTTTAAATAAAATAGCTATGGCTACTTATTGGTAGGGGTCCACTCATATTCGAATAAGTTATCTGCCATATCAGGCTTGTCAGTGAATTTGACCACTACATTTTCCTGTCCTATTGGGTTTTGCGTGGCAAGGTTTTGGTAGCAAGGGAGCTACAGGGATGTTTTCTGTGAGGAGCTGTTAGACACTTTTCCTGTGTCCAGTACAGCCAATGCCAGCTGGCTCCAAGATGGACCCATCACTGACCAAAGCTGAGCCAATCAGGGGTGGTGGTAGTGCCTTTGTGACAACATCTGTAAGAAAGGGGAAAAAAAACAATACACAACACCATCTGGGAGAGAGAAGTGAGAACACGTGAGAGAAACAACTTAGTGGACACCGAGGTCAGTGAAGAAGGAGGGAGAGGAGATGCTCCAAGCATCATAGGAGATCTTCCCCTGCAACTTGTGAAGACTATGATGAAGCAGGATGTCCCCCTGCAGTCCATGGAGATTAATGGCAGAGCAGATATCCACCTGCAATCTGTGGATGACCCCATGCCGAAGCAAATAGATGTGCCTGAAGGAGGCTGTGACTCTATGGGAAGCCAACATTGGAGCAGAATTCTGGCAGGCCCTGTGGACCCATGGAGACAGAGGAGTTCATGCAGGAACAGGTTTGCTGGCTGGACTTGTGACCCAATGGGGGGCCCACCCTGGAGCAGCCTGTTCCTGAGGAACTGCACTCCATGGAAGGGAGCCATGCTAGAGCAGGTCCTGAAGAACTGCAGGTAGTACCCATTCTGGAGAAGGTTTTGAAGGACTATTTCCCATGGGAGGGGACACCATGCTGGAGCAGGACAAGAGAGTGTGAAGAGGAAGGAGTGACAGAGACGGATTGTGATGAACTGACCCCAGCATCCATTCCCTGTCCCCCTACACTGCTTGGGGGGTGGAGGTAGAGAAATCAGGAATGAAGTTGAGGGATGGGGGAAGGTGTTTTAAGAATTGTTTTTATTTCTCATTGTCCTACTCCAATGTGGTTAGAAATGAATTAAATTTATTTTCCCCCAGTTGAGTCTGTTTTGCCCATGATAGGAATTAGTGAGTGATCTCTCCCTGTCCTTTCCTTGTCCCGTAAGTCTTTAATTGTGTTTTTTCTCCCCCTATCCAGTTGAGGAGGGGGAGTGATAGAACAGGTTGGTGGACACCTGGCATCCAACCATCCTGTCATCTCACCACACGTGTTTACAAATACAGGTAACCCACAGGTAGTAGTTAGCATACAGATGATTAAGCTAGGGTATACATAGAATTGTTACTATAATTATGTAAGACATTATATTTCAAAACTAATCTAAAAGTTTTAGGGTTACACGATTGCTTGAAAGACTCCTTGGGTGATAAATAGCTTGGCATAACCATTTTGTACTGAGACGTATAAAGATGCAGTTTGGTTAGTTTTATTCGACAAATAAGACGTGGTTTTCCTTCTTTCATACTAGGATAATCAACTTTATAATCATGTTTAAAGTGTATTCCACTGATCTGTTCAGTCAAGGCTAAGGAGATGTTATACATTTTTTCTTACATTGGCACATGTTTAGTCATCTCGGTGATTGGCCCAGAATCCATAGCACAGCTAGAAAGGCAAGAGAAAAAAAAAAAAAAACAAAACACAAAAAAATGTATGATATTTTAGTTTTGTGTATTGTGTGAGACTTTTTGGTCTGAATTAGACTTACATTTGTTTGAACCTCAGCTCTCACTTTTTAACACAGATTTTCTATCTGATTTTTGTCATTTGAATTATTTTGTGGGGCAAATTCTTCACTGATACAGACAAATAGAAATAAATTAATTTATGTGGTGCTTCTATTTATCCTGCCTGAGAAACAGCTTTTGTTTCCAATGGAATACCTGAAAATTTCTCCAGATAAAACTGAGGAGGTTACTAAATATGTGTATAATGGAATTCCATGATTTTATTTCATCCTAAAAGTGTCAAATAAATTTCCCTACGGAACAGCAGCAGAAGTGAAGTTCATTGAATGTAATATAAGAATATTTAAATGTGTAATAGATGTACCTTTAAACTTTTGTAACCCATTATTTGAGTTGCATGTTACAGGAAGTAGTATAGCAGGAAACACACAAGGCAATGGAGGATGAGTCTCAGAAGAAGCACTGGAAGTGCAGAAGTGACGCAACCTGACCTGACTGTGGTACCAAATAACTCCATATGACACACTGCTTCTCCTGTCCTGAATGACTACTATAATAGATAGAATCAAAATTACAGACTAAATGAATTCAGAGGGTATTTTATGGCCATTTTATGAACACTTTACAGCAGTGGCTGATAGACTAAGGAAATGATATCTGTGTATATATCAAAGAATGGGAAGGGAGGATGTATGTAATGAGGATGTATTAAGCATGACATAAATAGTATGGAATAAAGAGTGAAGATTGTAGTGTCTCTAGCTGGGATGGAGTTAATTTTCTTTTCATATGGTGCTATATTTTATATTTGTCACAAAACCAGTGTTGATAATACACCTATGTTTTAGCTGTTGTTTAACAGTGCTTATACACTTTCAAGCAAGTCCTTTTCTGTTTTTCTTACACCACCCTATCAGTGAGGAGACAATGTGTGTACAAGAAGATTGTAGGCGACACAGCCAGGACAACTGACCCCAAATGACCAAAGGGATATGACTTACCATATGATGTTGTGTTCAGCAATGAAAGCTGAGGAAAGAAGGAGAAAAAGAGGACATTCATGATTTTTTTTTTTCCAAGTAATAGGCAGATGTGATAAAGTTCTGCTTTCCTGGAAATGGCTAAACATCTTCCTGCTATGAGAAATAGTAAATTAATATTTATTTTCCTTTTTTTTTTCTTTTGCTTTACCTATTAAACTGTCTTTGCCTCAATCTGTGAATTATCTCACTTTTACTCTCCCAATTATCTCCCTCATCCCACTGGGGGAGAATGAGTGAGCCACTGTGTGGGGCTGGGCTGCCTACCGGTGTTAACACAGTTACGGGCTTATGCAGAAAAAAAAGCAACTTGAAACACTTACTTGGAACAGGAAAGAAGACATTAGATTGGGAAGGGACAGAATAAAGTCCTGTCACAAGCAGTTGACTTTATTGGTCAGATTCTCAGGTTTTAAAGAATGGTTTCACATGTCACTTGCAAAAATGTTTCTAGTTTTCAAGGCATAATCTTTTGTTCCCATTAGGCACATGATCACTCCTCATTATGATTGCAATGCAACAGGAGTCAAAATAGTAATGTGAACCATAGAATCATAGAATGATTAGAGTTGGAAGAGACCTCAAAGATCATCGAGTTCCAAAGCCCCTGCATGGGCAGGGGCACCTCTCACTAGACCAGGTTGCTCAAAGGCCCATCCAGCCTGGCCTTGAATGCTTCCGGGGATGAGCATCCACAACTTCTCTGGGCAACCTGTTCCAGTGCCTCATCACCCTCACAGGAAAGAATTTCTTCCTCATATTTAATCTAAATCTCCCCTCTTCCAATTTAAAACCATTACCCCTTGTCCTATCATAGACTTCCTGACAAAGAGTCCCTCTCCAGCTCTCCTGTAGGCTCCCTTCAAATACTGGAGGGTTACTCTAAGGTCTCCCTGGAACCTTCTCTTCTTCAGGCTGAACAGTCCCAGCTCTCTCAGCCTGTCTTCACAGAAGAGGTGTTCCATCCTTGTGGCCCTCTGCTGGACCTGTTCCAACAGTTCAATGTCCTTTCTATGTTGAGGACTCCAGAACTGGACACAGTACTCCAGGTGGGGACTCACGAGCGCAGAGTAGAGGGGCAGAATCACCTCCCATGACCTGCTGGTCACGTTTCTTTTGATGCAGCCCTGGATACGGTTGGCTTTCCGGGTAGCCAGTGCACACTGCCGGCTCATGTAGAGCTTCTCATCCATGAGCACTCCCAAGTCCTTCTCCTCAGGTCTGCTCTCCAGCCATTCTCTGCCCAACCTGTATTTGAACCTGGGATTGCTGCCTCCCAGGTGTAGGACTCTGCACTTGGCTTGTTTGAATTTCATGCAATTTGCATTGGCCCACCTCTCAAGCTTGTCCAGGT
Organism: Thinocorus orbignyianus; assembly: GCA_013400375.1. Lineage (NCBI taxonomy): Eukaryota > Metazoa > Chordata > Aves > Ciconiiformes > Thinocoridae > Thinocorus > Thinocorus orbignyianus. Next base: position 1,178,551 of record VXBW01006614.1, read on the forward strand.
CCCTCTGGATGGCATCCCTTCCCTCCACTGCACCACCAAGCTTGGTGTCATTGGCAAACTTGCTGAGGGTGCACTCTATCCCACTGTCCATGTCTCCGACAAAGATCTTAAATAGTATTGGTCCCATTTCTGACCCCTGAGGGATACCACTCATCACCAGTTGGTGGTGAACTATCACAACTATTGTAATCTGGCATAATTCCAAATTATACATGTATGACTGAAAACCACCTGCTTTTGTACCTGTAAAACTGGCAGTTGATTAGATACTTTCTGTTTTGCTGAGTTGGGTATTCATTTTTTTAAATAAAATAATCTACGTTTTATATGAGAGAATCAACAGCAGAGCTTGACTTAGGAGCCTGAAGAGAGCAGTTTATAGTGAATTGAGGCAAACAGCACAGATGCTTACAGCCAATGCATACTGTTGACAGTGCTCATCTCAAAACAACATACCACAGTAACCAGAGGTTATCTTGCAAACAAAGCGAGAATTATGGGATCTAGTAAGAAATATGACACAGTAGATTTCACTGCTCAGCGGCTGCAAGCTGAGAACTTATTATGGTTAGAGACATTATAGACAATTTGACCTTGCCTCTGGGTCCCAAAATTTTCATATTTCACATATGCCATTCTCTGCTCTTAACATCCAGCTTCAATAGTGCTCACTGTTCAGCTGCTGTGCCCGAGTGTCTTTTTGCAGTACATTTTTCTTAAAATATGTTATTATATAGCACTTGCTGATAAACAACTTGAGCATTTTATTCACAGATGGCTCTTTCTTACTGCCATGGTTTATCATTACTCTAAAGATTTTGCAGTTTTTAATTTTGCTGCTAAGATACCAATGCAAAGTAAGTTTTGAAAGGTTATGTTTTACTTAATAACAGTTTTTACCAGGCCGACAGATGCTAATTTGTACGATTTTTCACTAATGTATTTTATTTTTCAGGGGAGGATTGTTCAGTGTTCATATGCATGTTCCTAGACATCAGGGGAAAAAACAGAGAACAGTTTAGTTTGAATATAGTCCTATCTGGGCACTAGAGCAATGCTTGGTCTGCTGAAGCACTTTCCTCCTGTTTCTTGTTGACTTAATGGAAGCTAGCCTCATTTAAAAGTCTGGGTCCAGTCTTGGCATTTTGACACTTACTGTGTAGTCACTAGTGTGCAGTTAAATTAATATCCCTTTTGAAATAAAGTGTCATTTCTCCTTTTTCATAACCATTGAAGGGAGTGGAGTTACCTAACTGAAATTTGAGTTACATTTTTATGCATCTATTCCATTGAATAATGCTGGGTTTCGGAGGGCATTTAGGTGCCCAGTTTCCGTATCAGTGGACATTAGACATCTAAACATATTTATAAGCCTCCCTCAAAATTATGTTGCAGAATTAAGAAATAAACTCAAAAGATATGAAAGATAGTTACTGGAACATCTGTTCGTTCTCAAAGGTATAATTGTGACACATGCCACATGTCACCTTCAGTGACTATGTCCCACCAGCCCTGAAAATTAAGAGAACTGGAAGATAGCCATATGTCAGCCAAAAGAAAACAGTCTTGAACAATAATAAACACATGCTGGAATTTTATCCAGTATGAGGAAAGGTTTGTACACTGTTTATATGGGAAGACAAACAATCTATATTTCATAATTTGTAATTTCAGCGTGCTGTTTTTATTAGATGATATTACTAAAGGTCTCAAAGAAGAAGTGTTTGTATAGACACAAAAAAGGTGCTTGTATTAGGATGATTCTTTGATTAATCTTGAAGGAGAAAAAAAACACGTTCATCAATAGCTGGTTCCTTCTAGGCTATTTTCAAAGATAATAGTCCCTTAATAAGTCAAATCTACTAAGGAAACAGGGAGAACCGTTTTGCACACCTGAAATAACACTGGCAGTGTAATGTAACCAATTTTGACTCAGTTTCATGAATAAAGCAGTTCAATACAAGAACTAAGTACCACCAATTCCAAAGCCAGAAAGGACATTGTAGAATCCTCCCTACGTGTACACAAGCTAGATAATTTTTCCTGAAAATTAGACTTAAGCATATTTATAAAAGAATAATCAGATTTACCAATAATTTTTGTCCTACTTCCTTTGAATGAGACATTCCAGGGCTATGTAGATCTACCTCAAAAATACTTTGAGTTATTTCCAGGTTCAAATAAATCTATCTTCAGCCCCTAGGCACTGAATTTTGTCAATGGGTAGAAAGCTTGCTGTTATCAAATATTTTCTTTCTGTAAGCTTATATGCGGAGATCTTTTCTCAGACTGCCCTTAGGTAGAGATAACCTCAATCATCCATCTTGTTTGCCAGATCTGAACTACAGTGTTTCTGATCCACCAATCACGATATTTTTTAAAAAACTTACTTTTTATATAAATTATTTTTATAGTGGAATGGATATTTCCACAATATATATACATATACATATATTCTCTATAAAGAACTTAAATTCTATATATTCATCTTCTGAAATATTCAGAAAATTATTATGACTGTTTTTCGGGACTATCATCTAGTCTAGATCCCTACTGTGAAAGACTGATCGAAACTTTATTGAAGTCAGTTCAAACAGTACCACAGCTTCACTGGGGTTTAATATACTCCTTATATACTTTGTTCAAATCAATAAACCAAGAGTACTTAATGTTTTCTAAATACATACAGTCTTGTATCTGCCATGATTCAGCTGTTTAACTTTAAACAGGCCAGTTACCCGTTGAATCTGCTGAGACAATTAATGGATTTATATGCTATTGTGAAGAATCTGGATTATTTTGTTTCCTAGAATTTTTGTGGGTTCTTTAAAAAAATAATATACATATATTGCATAAACATTGTAAAGAGCAGTAGATATTTGATAGTATGCTTTAACAATAAGCACTCTCTTAAGAAATGTCTATTATTAGTGGACTTTTTAAATATTCCCATTAACTGCCGTGTTTTAACAGTGATTAATCTAGTCAGGAAGCCTGCATTATGGACTGGTGACTTTTTATTTGTTTTCCCTACGGTTCAATTTTAAAGTGCACGATCCTTTTGGTTCATTCGATCTGTGCAATAAAACTACCTTAAGAAACTTCAGGCACTTATTTATTTATGTCACCTCTGGACATAGTAGTTAACAAGACCTGCTTATTTTGATGCATCTAATAAGAACTGATTTGATGATAGCATAGTTTATTGTGATCCAAGTAAAACTAAGTCATTCATTAGACAGTTCTCGATGAGCAAAAAATAACACCTCAGCAGTACCATCTGGATTCTCATAATTAAATATAACCTTCAACAAATTTTATTTTTTTGCAACATAAAAATGTACTGTAGTTCTTAGGTAAGTATCATACAATACTTAGTTGATTCTTTGTTCTATATTTTTTGCACCTACTTCTTAACATTAGAATTCTTGCACTTATGTCTTCTCTGATTTTAATATTCTCATTATAAGTATTTTTGAGATTTCAGACTAAATTTAACTACATTATTTCAAAATGCAAGTAAAACAAAAACTTGGTAAGAGAGACTGCAGTGTAAGCTTTGCAGTGGTAAAAGAAAATTAAATGTTAGAAAACATTAGAAGAAAAATGGTAATAATACTCATAAAATTTCACCATATGTATTTTCATAATCATTTGAGAATAGACAGAGTGGAGGTGGGCAAAGATCCGTGCTATTCATACCTGTGTCTAAATACACCCAACAAATTCCCGTTTAAAATGTAAAGGACAGTTCTTTCTCAAACTATAACAATTTGTAGCTCAGGAACTTCATGAAGCAAATAAGCTGCCTTTGGATTTTTCTTTTATTAGTCTGTCTGGTTCCTTTCTTAAACCGCTTTAAACTTTCACCATAGTCAATATTCTGCAGTGAAGAGTCCCTCGGTTTAATCCCACTGTATGAAATAAACCCCACCTTTTTTAGTTTGTTTTTAGTTTATTTACTTAGTCATTCCCAGTATGGAAGATATTCTGAATCTTCAGTCATTTTTGCTGTCTTCTCTGAAGAGAAGACATCAGGACCAGGACTACACACAGTATTCAACATGCAAGCCCAAGAAGGATTTATGAAGTGATGTGATTCTCAGAGTTTTGGCTTAGTGGTTTCTGTCTGTGTTTTAAAGGAAGGGCATTGGTTCATTGTACATTATTTTTTAAAAAAATGTGTCTAGCATTTATTTTATTTTGGTTTTTGTTGTTTTTGTTTTTGTTTTATTTTTTTATTTCACTAGTCATTTCAGACAAGTTATTTCCATAGAAATATCTAATTATCTAAAATAACCCCAACATCTCATTCTAGGGACTCTTCTTTGTTGCACTGAGTAACTTACTGATATAAGCAGATTTTAACACCTCACTACACATGCCCTTTTCTGTGCTTTATAAGAATATGTACAGGATGACTGCATCTAGCCTGGAGTCCTGGAATGCTCTATCAACATCAGCCTCTGAGGTAAAGATCAGTCACCAGGTCTTGCCTTGCTTTGCCTTCCATTCTTATCCCCTACCTTTCCTCTCGTTCAATCCCTTTTCTCTTCCCTTTTTCCGTCCCCTTTCCTTTTTCCATTTAAGGACACATATCTTGTCCCCTACTTGCCTAGCTTCTTCAAGGACGTTTGGTAAGGAGTTATGTTTAAACTGTCTCTGAAATGAAAATAAATTATATCAACCTAGATCTTTACCTGCATGACTGTCTCAAAAATTTTGAAAAACATTGTAAGGCATGTTTTCCATGTAGAAAAGTTGTGGTTATTTTTCCTCAATACATCATATTTATCCAGCTGTCTACTGATTTTATCCTTTATTATACTTTCTACTAATTCATCAGGTATAGCTCTCCACTGTCCAGGTTTGCATTTGCTCAGATCTCTCTGGGAAGAAATTTTTTAACTGTTGTCGTATTATCTAGATTTCAGTCATGTGGGACAAAGTTGCCTCTTAACAAGATATAAACCTGCATTTAAGAGAAACCCTATTTCATTCTTGAGCTCTTCTTTTTTCTTGCACAGCAAGATAGCTAGAGAATCTTCATTCCTAAGGAACTTCTGATCATTCCACTGCATCTGTTCCTTCAATTAATAATCTCCAAGGATAACTGCCCCATTGCTGAGTTGCTGAAGTCTTAGTAACACAGGACACAGTGCATGAATTATGAAGAATTGGCCAATGCGAACCATTTAAAACATTAGACCACAGAAAGCAAATATTAGACCACAGAATCCAAATATTGCTGCTGGATTACAGTATTCCATAGTATTACATTTATTTGAAGCAATTTTGCAATGCTTTATTACCTGCACAATCAGGGATATTTCATTTAAAAGGGTTCCTATCTCAATGACTGCAAACCTGGATTTTGCACAGGTTTTACCAGAAATATATTCTGCACAAGTTACGTTTACTTGTTCTATTTTGAAACCCAGTTTGAATAGAACTCTGAAACCTATGTTGACATTATATCAGGTCTACACAAATAATATTGAATTAAATATGAACTTCAGAGTATGAGGAGAGTTCATCTGTGCAATCTGCAGGTGTGCAGTATGATTTGAAAAGTCTCAGAAGTGGCATATGTTTATTTATTTACATTAAATAATTTCCAACTAGAATAAAATGGTGAAGCCTTAAAAATTTTTCCAGTCCCCATATGGTGCATATATTTAGAATACCCCATATAAAACCTGCTTTGAAGTGTGAGGGGCCTTAATGAAAATATGAGAAACCTTCACAAATACAATTAAAAAGGATTTCCTGTTTCGTTTTGCCATACAATTAAGTGGAGATGGACATAGGAAGGAGAAAAGAGCTTCTACATGAACTTCACTGGTCCCTCTCTTCAAGAAATGACTTCTAAAAGAAATGCAATGATTCATGGAGGCTTCAAGTCCATTGTTTTCCAAACTTTCAAGCCCAGCAGTTATAAATGAAACAAAAAAACCACACCAGAGTACCTTCAGTGTTGAATAGATCTACACGAACTCACCTAAAAAGACTACATACACTTAGCCATTTTGCCATATGAAAAAAAAAACACGTAATTTCCTCACCTAAAAGTGTAAGTCTGCCTTGGCTTTGTCACTGGAAGAGATCTATCAAAGACCTTGGAAAGTGGGAAAAGTAAAAAGAAAATAAAGAATACTAGTAATTTCCCTTCGTAATTCCTATACAGCCACAGGACCATCTTTCCTTCTTCCTTAATGTAACAGGAGCCCTGGCCCTTCGCTCCCAGTCAAACACATAAAGACTATGAGAGGTATTTAGCTAAGAAGAGAGAAAAGGAGGAGGAGAGGACACCTGAAACAATGCCTTACATACTTGCAACTGATTGCCTTCTAAGGCCCAGCTTATGTGTTCTTATTGTTCAGGATTGTGCTGAAGTATGCCCAGTTTGTGTAGTCTGAGAGAAAGAAGGCTCCGCAGTATTATAAGTAAATACATGAGATCTGAAATATGTTACTTGTGATTTACATCCAAGGCCAGAGGACAAAAATTATTCTGTGGGGGAAAAGAAAGTGTATCCCAGAAAGCTTGACACTGCATATGGGCGACCACTATACTGACATACTCAGTTTCTGATATCCAGATGAGAAAAAGGCCTCAAGTAATTCTTATGCAAAATATAACCCACATCTTTGTGACACAACAGGAATCTGCAATGGCATTCTGTATTGCCAGGGGTTATTTGTGTTTTTATCCTAATTCAGTATTCAGCTAAAAGTATGATAAGAGACAAATTCTATCTGTTTTTATCAGACTATAGCCTCCAATATATTATCTGAAAGGTTTTAGAGGTCTTAAGATTATATATCATGGTAGATTTTATAGAAAGTAATTTTTAATATTTTATTTATTTATTTTTGGAAAATGAAAATTTACTCTATAAATAATTATGAAAGTTATACAGTACAAGGAGCTAAAAATCATTCTAGATGTTTTTCTGTCATTCTGTACAATAAATAGCTTAAATAGGAAAGCAAGTTTCCTGAGTTTAAAGAAAATATTCTAAACCAGGCCTGTAAGAGGAATGTTTTCCCACCTTCTGTAGCAAGAAATATTGGGAAACTATGTAGAAAAACCAATATAATATTTCTTTTAAAAGCTTCAAGATCCTGAGTAGAATTAAATTTCAGTTTTCATGGTAAAAATAATATTATTTAGCGGATGTATAAAGACTTTATTGTTAGTGTTTCACAGAAGATTTTTTTCCAGGTATAAAACCAAGAGATGGAAACTGCTACACTGCAAGATTCAAAATTTTAATTTGTTGTCTACTTAGCTAAATACAGTTAAATTAGAGAAAGGTTGTGACCTTATGTCATTTAAAACTATGCTTGATAACAAGTAATATGCACTTGTATTGTGTTTGAATATAGAAAAAAATATATAATTCCTGAAGGCTCATACTGATATAATCTGACAATTCAGTGCTATATTTTGGCTCCCTCAAAAATTTATTTTCATGTCAAAAGCCTCTCTTTCTTGGAAAAACAAGCTTTCATACACAATGTGCAGCTGCCTGTCATCTGACAATTGTGCCACCTCAGATGACACTTCCAAGCAGAGGTTTCATGTGTCACTCTTTGCAACATAAACTGAACTTTGTAGAGATGAGCAGCCTTCCATGAGATCTCTTGCTCTTTCCTCAGGCTTTGCTGTAACTGTAACACCCTTTAAAATGTCCCATAGAAATAAACTGCCTGATGTTTTCTGCAGTATGTCAGAAAAGTGATACCTGAATTGCTGAGATGGCAAATTTAGCACAGACAATTCCGCACGTAACATCAAATAAAATGAGCTCCAAAGTTGTAATAAAATCTTAAAAAAAAAAAGTATCATCAGCAACAACAAAACCTTCCCAAGCATAAAAGGTTATAAGATTTTCTATATATACACTGCAGCAATGTCCCTTACCCAGAAAAATTAGGTTCATCTGTTTGGCTTGGTTTTTTTCTGTTTTGTTCTCTGCTCCATAAAAATACCACCTGCCAAGTTGCAGAGTATTTACAGATCTACAATAAATTCAGTATCTTCTTTAAATTTGTTAGCAGATGTTGAATTATTCTGGAATTAACTGATTCTTTGTGGTTCCTTGTAGCAATTAAATGTGTAGCAGTTCTCTGAAGTGTTGAAGGATCTATTTTTCATTTGCATAATTGTTTGTTCTAGTTAGACAGTAGTTTAAAATCAAATCTTACAAAAAGCAGTGCAACAGAAATGAAAGAGTTATAAATAAGTAAGTAGATGTACAACTGAAGAGAGACTGGTTAAGGCTATTTATATACTACCTAAAACTCAAATGAAGATCACAGAGATTTCAGAAGATGAAGTTTTTATGAGTTTAAATTAGACTTATCTCCAAGTTACATATGCAGTCTCTAATTGGAGAAGCAATGGCAAGGAAGCAGAGAGATCTGCATGTCTGATTTGAAAAAAAATAATATAAGGATTCATTATAAGATCAAAATATATCTCCTCACGCTCAAAGACTTTCATTCCTTTTTCACCAATACTTACTTTACCTACTGGGCTCCATTGCACAAACCTACAGTATCTTTCTTGGCTAGAGAAACAGAGGTTACTGCATTTTCATAAGGATACCTATTTCTTCTGAAAAATGAAAAAAAAAATTTGAATGTTGTAAAATTCCTTTTACTATCATTCAGGCTTCAAGCTTTAAAGGAAATGAAAAGTTCTTGAAAATTCAATAAATCAATTAATAAAATATAGAAATGGAGCTTATAAAAGCACCCACTTTTTATTTAGTTTAACCAGTCATAACATTACTTTTGATAAACAGAATAAACAGTACTAGTCCCAGGTTACCAGAACATTGTATTTTTCCAAAATAGCCTGAAACTGAGTTGAACTGGGCATTTGCAGTTTGACCTCAGGACAGAGGTAACCTTCCATAGCAAAGACGCATTCAAATAGATAAAATAGATCGTTGGAGAATCTGAACTGAAGGAAAAAAACACACTGTCAGCTTATCCTCCTTCTATGCTGGTCGTCAGTCCTTTGACATGTTCAGACTTTGTTGGCACATGAACTAGAATTCTTGCTATCTTAAAATGCAAAAATTGACATAGGGGCCAACCAGAACTAAGATGAATGTACCATGTGGTTCACTTAGAGCTATTGATCTTTTTTTCAGACTTTTAACTAAAGAACCAAGTGAATCTTTCCTAAAGGGATCACCTGATAATAACAGTCACTTGCGCGCACACAATTTTACATTTCTAAAGCGTTATTCAAATACCAGCCACTTATCCAGATTCAGTTAGAAAATAAACACTAAAAATAAAGATCTTTTGTCCATCTTCCTCTGATATTCTGTCTCTAGCAAACCTCTTAACATCTCAATGCAAAAAAAATGGATGGTGTCAGCATTTTTTTATGTAGCATCAAATGAAAAATCCCACTGACCCCAGCTTTAATTACATCCCATTTATTGCAAGTTACTGCCTTTGAAAGTCTTTCCAGACATTTTACTGTACTTCCTAAATTAGCCATCATCTTAATGCTATGCAGCTAAGACAGTTAAAACTATATCTTGTCCTCTACAGCAATTAAAATGATTTAATGGTGCTGATAAGTTGTACTTCTCACTGGTATCTTGCTCTAGTATCCTCTTGTGCTCTTCAATTTGCATCCATAATCTCTATTCCAGACAAATTATTTTAGCAATTGGAAGCCCTTTGACTAGCTAATACAATGCTTATAACTACAATTGGTCTGGAAGTTGAAAATACATGCAAACTTATTATGATAACTTCTTTCCTTCTTTTTTTCTTGAACAGACCCACAAGCTCTTATACTGCAACAAAAATCATTATGTTTTACTCACTGTGGCATATCTAATTTTAGATTGCAAACTGCTTGGGGCAGGTGTTGTGTCCCTCATGCATTGTGCAAACTGGATAGTGAATGTTGTATAACCTGAACAAAAACAACATGGGGCTGGATCACACCCTTAAGTCATACACACAGTCTTCTTTACAGAGATTGCCTTGTAGCCCAGTCTAGGAGAAAGGGATATGTCAACTGGTTCCTCAGTGTTGCCCTATTACAATGAAACCCTACATGAGATCAAAAAAGAATTAGCTACAGGGTTGAAGGAAAAGTCGTCAGATGAAATAAAGGAATTTAAAAGGGCATATCATCTATTATAATAGCTAAGTGCAGATTATCAATAAATTCTGCTTCAAATGGAAGCTCTGAGCAAAATTCATTAGGCCACAAAATTATAACTTAAAGCAATTGTTATTACTTATTTTCTAATGATATTAATAAAAGGAAGAAATTATGTTTGATTATGTCAGGGATTAGCTATCTATATCAGTGGAGTCACTACAGATTTATGTTGGTGTAAATGAGAGCAAAAATTGCCCTAATTCATTCTCCTGAGTTTCTATCAAAGTCACTTGGAATAGTTTCTGTTTCACCCTCTAGTCATTTTAAAAGCTTCATGATATAAAGATTTCTTTCCTGCCAGTCTGCCAAAACCTTGACATTTTAAACTGGCTCCTTCTATTTAATAACAAGAACATATATTTTAACACTTTTCTAAAGGCAAGTACAGACACTCCCACCAACAACAAATCCTCCAATCAAATTACTAGAACATATCCAGTCACTCAAGAAACAGGTATCGTCAGAAGTTTTTAGCTTTATGACCACAGGTTGTTTGATCTTTAACGCTATTTCTTCCATAACTCAAGTAAAACAGATATTTGACTATTTCATCTAAAATATAATGCAAAGAAAAAGAGCTCTAGTCACTGTACAAAGCAGTAACATTTTTTCTATAGACCTTTATTAGTCAAAATCATCCCAGAAACAAAAAGAACTTTAAAAAGGAACAGCTAGACTTCATTTTATTTCTCATACCTGCGAGCCTCGCAATAAAGACCGTCAGTGTAAAAATAAAGATGGAAGAAAATATAAACCAATTACTTAACAACAGACTATTTTTAGGTTACATCTTAAAATCTTGAGTAGGAAACCGAAGATTTAAAAGCATTTCTTCTTGTTTCAAACGAATCTTTTTTATTATTATTCAGCTGTCAAACGTCGCCTTGTGTTTCAAACTTCAAAAAGCAGGACTCAAGCCTGCCACTTTTATTAATCTTCATTACATAGCTTCTGGAAAGAATTGTGCCTCACAATCTTAGTAATCAAGCTGCTTTTCAGCATCATAAAGTTAATTTATATTCACTTCATTCTGTCTTATCTTCAATCCAGTGACCTTTCCATCCACTATCTACCATTCGTCTAGAGAAGTACATTTTGAGTATTTTGATATTTTATCTATTATTTAGAGGTTCTGCTTTAGTTTTGGATACCCACAGGCCCTCAAACTGCTGTAAAGTGTTTATAATATTACCACAACTTGACATAACCAAGAATTATTTATTTTTGTGTATCTTGTAAGAATTAACCTGTAGAGATACAAATAGCAAAGTTCAAATAATCTTTGAAAATATTATTAAGTACAATGTGGAATTGCAGTGTCCGAATTTTCCAAATGAGGACTTCCAAAATCTCAGATATTCGTGACAATAATAAAAATAAATAATAAAGGTAAAAACAAAGAATAAAGGTAGAGAAGTATTGAACATCTGATAATATTATATTATCAACTATTTCATAACAGTGTATTTTGGTTGTGTATATGGTTGGACTCAATGACCTCAGACGTCCCTTCCAACCATGTAAATTCTGTGACTCAGTTTTCATACAAAATACAGATGTATAATTTTAACAAGTTGTGTTATAAATAGAAGGTTTTGACTGATTTTAAAATCAAAGGTGAAAGTACTATAGGGAAAAAATGAGTTTTACTGACCATTTTTAATTTTATCTTTCAAAATTGTTCTCTGATTGCTCAATTTAATGGGTATGTTAACCAAAACGTTTCTAAAAAAACCCCTTATGCTTAATTGTGTGGGTTTTTCTGTAATAATCTTGTGCTATAAAAATATGCATTAGCTGTCTTCCTTGATGAGTTAGAATGAAAGGTTAATAGGTCTTCTAATGAATTATCCTTTAAACACAGTGGTTCTATTAAATAATGTGTGACAACACTAATTACATTGTTTTGATGCGTGTTATGATATAAAAGAGGTATTTACTTTTTATGGATATTTTACCATGTTACAGTAGATAATGTGAATATCAACCTGCTTTTATATAACTGGTTTTAGTTAAGAAACTACACAAATTTGTTGGCCATGAATGAACCAAATAATAAATTATGAGAAAGAGCAGGCAGCCTAAGATCAGTTACTCTTATTCAACAATGAGGTATTGTGACTACAAATCATTTGTCAGATGTGAATGAAAATAGCCCATTTCAGTATGATTTCTGTTCTCTGGTGAGGAGCAGACAAATTCAGTCTCTTCACTTATATCTCAGTATGTTTGTCCTTCTAGGAAAAAAATGACAACACTACTGCTCTGTGTTTCTGAATTTGAGATTGTAGAGCTTTTTTATGGCGAATTGCATCCACACTCACTTGAAGGTCCATTTTTATGGGCACGGTAAAGGGACCTTAGAAAAATGAGAGTCAGGCTATGGCATGTTCTTCAAAGATGAAATAGGGTAATGCAACAATGAAGTAATTATGGTGACTAAAACAAATTAGGGATCAATAAATATTCTCCTGCACTGCATTTTACAGGAGTATGCCTTCCAGATATGCCACCCACTTATTTTCTATGAGTTGCACTAAGTTATTCTGAAGATCTTGCCTCTGGGATATTATATATATGTACAGTTGTGATGTGCATTATTGAATATCCAGTAGAGCCTTAAATCAGCTGTTTTTACTTTTTGTGCCAATGTCTGCTACTGATAAAAGGATGCTTGCCTTTTCTGTTTTAACTGGCACAGTTAGAAGCCAGAGGGCTCACTGTTAAGCCACTACAGATTTCCGCTCTGCCTTTGAAACTGTTAATATAGCATGGCATTCCAATTTTGAATCTCAGATAGCACTAATTTTTATTATTTTTAGAAAGTCTTAATTCTTCTCATTTGTGAACAGTTGCTTTCTCAGCCCGTATGTTTTTCTAATATTTGTCTGAATTTGTTAATACACTGTATTAAAAATACATGATTGAAAAAGTGAGACATTTTTAATGGATATATAAAATTATCTTCTACAACATTGTAGCACTTTATTGAGTCTCTTGAAGAAGTTAAAGTTTGATCAAAACTGCAGCTGGCAGTTCAGCTAAATGCTTCTACTTTTCCTGTGCAGTGAGACAACATTTTATATTTTTTGGTTACCACATTATCAGTTAGTTTCTTATTCGCAGATACTGTCCTATATGACTTTCAGCAATGATAACTGTCAACATGGTGATAAGAATAGGGAACATGCGTCACAAAGGTGTAGTGCAAATAGTCATATAACATAGCCCCATAAGCAAGAAAATTCAAAGGTAATGCAAGGAAGGGACTTATGCCATTTGTTGTGACTAAACATGTCATCTAAAGTTTACTGTACCATCGAATCACAATCCCTCCAACTATCAAAGTTTCCCCATTATAAGGGTGATTTGAAAGATTTTCATTGCTCAGAGGTAACACTGTCCTCTGTAGAAAGACAAAATATATGCACTATTCTTTATGCTAGACTTCCTCCAGGAACGATAGTCAGTACAAAGCAGAAGATCTCTGTGTCAAGAGAGACTCTGACATGAAGAAATCTAGTCATCTAGAACTGGGGTTGTTCATCCTGGAATTGGGGTTGTTCAGCCTTGAGAAGAGGAGGCTCCAGGGAGACCTAATAGCAACCTTCCAGAATCTAAAGGGGACGTACGGGAGGGCTGGGAATGGTCTGTTCACAAAGGCCTGTTGTGATAGGACGAGGGGCAATGGATTTAAGTTGGAGAAGAGTAGATTTAGGTTAGATATTAGGAAAAATTTCTTTACTATGAGGGTGGTGGAACACTGGAACAGGTTGCCCAGGGAGGTGGTTGAGGTCCCTTCCCTGGAGATATTCAAGGTGAGGCTTGAGGAGGCCCTGGGCAATCTGGTCTAGTCAGGGGTGTCCCTGTGGCTGTGGGGAGGTCAGACTAGATGACCTTTGGAGGTCCCTTCTAGCCTGGATGATTCTATGATTCTATGATTCTATCATCTATTTGGCAGTAGACAGGGCTGGGCATTTTGTATCTCATAAGAGGAATGCAGCCTGAAAAATTACTCAAACCGATTAGCAACTGAAGTGTTAAATTTGCATCTTTAAGGGTTTGGATTACGTTGTTGTTGTTGTTGATGTTATAACTGTTATTTCACTTGGAGACCTTTCACTGTCATTTATTATTACATAGATCAAAAAATGTGTTTTGAAGCCAAATTTGATCATCAGGACAAAAAAGTTTCCCATCTATATACTCTACCTTATTTCCTTTTCCACTAGGAAACTGCCTTTTCGGTTTTTGTTTCCTTTCTTATGTTGGTATGACAAGACATATTACAATCAATTCAATATGCCTCTAGGATGTAGCCATCAAAAGTTATTTTCTTACCTCTAGCTGGTTTATGACCCTCTGAAAAGATAAACAAACTCACTCTTAAGTAGAATATTATAATCAATATTTCTCTGAATCTCAATAAATATGAGTTTATGATTGTTTCAGGTATGATGCAAATAAGAATCAAAGAAGAAACAGTGCTCTGGAATATTCCATAACTATAGCTTGCTCCTGTAAAGATAATTTCTAAAGAATGTGTCTTGTAATGTATTTAGGATTCAGGAATATGGGAAAATAGTGACATTTAGGGAATGATGTAACAATTAAAAAAAATAACAGTTAGGATACTAATTGAAGACTAAAAAAAAAATCACCTTTGAAAGCAAGAAGTATTACTCTTAGCCTCTATGAAATATAGTAACCTACCGAATCAGTAGCTTTGCACTTGGATGTCACCCAAACAGTTCATCTCTTCTATGCTTGAAGTACAGATGAAGTAGAAGCACATTGTTGCTAATGCAGCATTTACATTTAGGGAAATATTTATTGATAGGAATGAAGATGAATTAGAACCTTTGGAATGTATTAAAATGCACAGGAAGAGGAAGCAATGAATTTCTTGCATATAATTTTTAAAGCATTACTGCTAGAGCAGCTGCCAAATTGCAGCAGCACAAATGAGAACGCAAATAGTTTTAAGTCTTCCTCAGTCACAGAACTCTAATATGCATGTTTTTTTCTGAAAGAAGATCATCAAATGTATTTGAAGCAGTGTTTCATGTGCAAATAGTCTATATGCAGCGAATGCACATAATCAGTAAGAAAAGCTTTTAGTCTTTTAAGAGTCCCATAAACGGCTTTTAACAACAAATGTTTAGTATGAATGTTCCATTTAATTTTATGAGGTTTGGACTACAGAATTTAATAACTTTACGTTTCTCTCAAGTAGGTAAATTATAAGCATAGAGTTAAAGCTAGAACTTGAGCCATACAACATTGTTTGCTATTAAAAAAATGTCAGCTGACTTCAATATTTTAATGTCTAACTGATAAAGAAGACTAGAATGTGTTATATCCATATTCCGTACAACTCACAAGAAATAATATTTACAGATCCTTTCTTTGTGATTGTCAAAGTATCACTTCATTTAACAATGCTTCAATGGTAATGTGCAATTTGCATCCAAAAGCTGGACCAATACAATGCTTGCTACAGAGTGAATACAATTAGATTACAGAAGCCTTCACAAGATTAGATTTAATTTTATGCTTGCATATAGTCTCTAATAATTCCAGTATATCCTTTTTTTTTTTTCTTAAAAATATCTAAATTAGATGTCTATTACTTTCAAATAAGCTGGGCTTTTTCCCTGTTCTTTTTTGCACCCAATTATATCACTGTGTAAAAATTCTTCCTTTTTTCTTTTTATTTTTTTCTTCTTTTTTTTTTTTTCTGACAAGTCTTCATAGTTTTCTTCTTGATTAATTTTGTTCAAGTCTTGCCAGCTTAATATGAGTAAACAGGGGACTGCATCTGATCTAGTCATATCCTGCATAAGGGGAGGATTTAGGTCCTTAAAAACTTCCTATTGAATATCAGTCAAGTCTAAATATACCTGGGAACGTCTACTCTGTAAATGTTCTATTCCTATTGTGCATCCCTGATTAGTTAAAATATTGCTTGGGTAGCTATTTCTGTCACTGTGTAAGGCGTGTAGAACTACTCATTCTGGTAACATCAACTTAGTGTTCTGCTGCAGCTCACATTTGCGTAGGTAGCTGGCTGAACTCCAGGTCAGAACATGTCAAGAGTACAGAACTACTGTGATACTAATGCTACTTTTTGCAGGGCGATCAAGTTTATGACAAAAGTCTTCTCAGCAGAGAGCTGGTCAGATTGTACCAGCATGAACAGAATGGTCTGAATGGGCAGAAGATCACCTAAGTCAGCTTTGTTGGACGTTCTGCTTTCAGAAGTCCCTCCCTCTTTTGACTCTTTTCCTAGATGGCTTAGGCTAAATCTTTACTGTCTTAGGTAATTGTACTGAACACATTATAGTTTCCTGGACAAACACTCACTTCAATAAAACATATTTACTTGCAGTACTCCAGAGTTTTGAGACCTAAATTTAGGAGTATATGGCTGTGTCCAGTCTTCACACTGGACACACTCTGGTTACTGCATAAGTGTCATCCCATCATTCTGAAAATTTCAACAATACAAATTTATCTTGGGTTTCTCTGCTTCCCACTTGCTTGCTAAAAAACATGCCCAGTTGATCTATTCAGAATTTATGTTGCAATCATTGCACATTGACTGCTCTTCTCTGCTCTCTCCATAGGTTTGAACTGGAGAGGGCCACAGCTTTAGGGGAGGGAGTCAGGCAATCCCAAATAAAATAGTTGACATTACAGACTTCTGTCTCACAATATCACATATGTAGAACTAAAAAATATAGATCTGCATGCACATCAATGATTATTTTCTCTCTCTGTCCTTACAAATGCAACACCCTTTTCTGCCAGCCCATCACAGGCCAGTAGATGCCAAAGACTGTGATCTTTCATGTTGTGGGCTCAGATATAACTGACAGAAGCAACCATTTCTTTTCATGAAAGCTATCTTCCCAGTGCTGATACCCTTCCACATAGCCATTCTAGAATTGTTGCTCTAGTTCTGTTTATTTCACCTACACGTCATTCACTTAGATCCATCTTTCAGTGATGACAGGAATAAATACATCTAGTATATTTCTACAGGGCTCTACCTGACTTCACGTATAGACACTGGCCACACAGGAAAAGAAAAGGCTATACCAGCAATATTCAGAAGGGCAGGAAAAAACACTTTCCCCTCCAGGAGCTGCATCTAAGTTACAGATAAATTCCTGATACTTGCTATGTTTTTGGTAACCTAAGTAGTAGGGTACATAGCTAGGTCCTGCTTGTCCTTAGGGGTATTGAAGGGACAGGCAACTCAAAGGCTTCAAATACTTGAGGATCCAGGTAGTAACTGCTGCCTCCTTCCTTGTTTTCTATAATCCTGATACATGTCTTTACAAAACTAGTGTTTCACTGTCCTGTTCTCCGTTTCAACTGTACTCTGAGCTTCAGTCCCTGATACAAGCTAGTCAAGGTGAACTTTCCACCAGCCTCATCAGACTTTAGGACACCCAGCAGCATCTGAAGCCTTAAGCTGGTGACAGCCTTGGAACACACAGTGGCGAGTCCTCCCACACCCAAGTTATTTATTAAGATTAGAAGTGCACATGTATCAGCAACTAGTCAAAACTGGAAACAGCATACATTGAATTGTCATCCCTGGGAGCTAGGTCTGGATCAGAAAACAGTACGCAGTTGAAGAGGTCTAAGAGGCTCTATCAACTAGGCTGTGTTAATGTTTTGTCATCAATATAACTCCTCCATTTCACACAGATGGAAAATGCATGAATTAATCTATGCACCACACAGATAAAATAGAAAACCTAGGACCCTCATAAAATTTAGAGTTCAGTCTAATGTAATAGTATATATGTGTCCTTGTCATTTATGCTTGATAGACTGAAAACTTCTCCTCACACAGCAAACCATAGACTAAAAAATCAATGAGGCAACGCCTGAACTTTAATTGTTTTCATTTTTTATCCCCAAAACTTTTATTTATAAGAAGCGCATTTATTTACAAATTTAGCCAACAATCAAAAGATGAGCAAAATAAAAATATACTGTGATACCTTTTGTCATTCAGCTGTTTTATGGCTTTTTCTTTTATTTTTTCTTTTAAATTATACAAAAAATATTGGGGTTTAATGACACGGTCTGCATATTTTTAGTTTTGTATCTTCCAAGCAGATGATACTCCAAAAGAAGCTGGAGGGTTTCTTTCTGTCTTGGATTCTGAATTATGTAAATTTTTAAGATGTTCTGTGACCTATACTGTTCTCTGAGCAGTAAATGTTGAACCTAGCCAAAGATTTTCTGCAAGAACAGGAAGAATTACTTTAATGTTTTTTGATTCATGTGACAATGGCATGTGTCTTTGTGTATGTGTGTCTGTGGCATATACAAGCAGAAGCACCATATACACATGAGGAAACTGTTCATAGATGTTTTTAAAAATGCTTGTCAGTCTGCTTCTATTAACATAATGCACACTTCTTTAATATTTACATTTGTAAATTAATATCCATATCCTTATAAATATAGAGCCATATAGATCTGAGGAAATAATGGTATTTTCTAAACAGAAGATTTAAAAAAAATATTTTGCCATTCATATACAGATGAGGCCTTAAAAATGAGACAAGGTAACAGACACAAACTTGAAGATTAGAAGTTCCATCTAAAAGTAAGGAAGAACTTGTTTATTTTGAAGGTGTCAGAATACTAGAACAGGCTGCCCAGAGAGGTGGTGGAGTCTCTGTCTCTGAAGACATTCAAAACCTTCCTGAACTCATTCCTGCCCTACGTGGACCTGCTTTATCAGGAGCATTGGACTAGATGATCTCCAAAGGACCCTTCCAACCCCATATCATTCTGTGATTCTGTGTGACTCGGTAATTCTATTTGAACTGTTGAGAACAATATTCTTTTAGTAGAATCTTAGCATTATTTATTTATACATAAGAATTTGCTATCCATTGAAAGACGGGAAGAGTAAAGGTACAGGAATGCACAAAACAACTGCAGAACACCCAGTACCTCATCAGGTTGAGGAAATTTGTTTTCATATATTGCTTGCTATGAGACAAGAAGAGACGTATGAGACAAGAAGAAATATAAAGAGACTGTGGGAAATGGAGCTCATATCTAGTTTTATCTCTGCTTCACAGAATTCTGTCCTGGCATGATTCTGAGAAATGGTCATACCACCTTCTGGAAAAGAAACAACATGTAAGACTTGTTAATTGTGGGTAGGTGGTTACAGAATCTCAGAATCACAGAATCATATGGGGTTGTAAGGGACATCTGAAGATCATCTAGTTCAATCCCCCTAGCTAAGTATGTCCTCCTAGAGCAGATTGCACAGGAATTTGTCCAGGTGGGTTTTGAATGTCTCCAGAGACAGAGACTCTACCACCCCTATGGGCAGCCTGTTCCAGTGTTCTGCCACCCTCAAAGTAAAGAAGTTCCTCCTCAGGTTTAGATGGAACTTCTTATGTTCTATTTTGTGCCCAATTCCTCTTGTCCTCTCACTGGGAACCACTGAAAATAAACTGGCCCCTTCCTCTTGACAGCCACCATTTAAGTATTTACAGGCATTGATCAGATCACCCCCTCAGCCTTCTCTTCTCCAGACTAAAAAGATCCAAGTCCCTCAACTTTCCTGGTAAGAGAGATGCTCCAGACCTCTAATCATCTTGGTAGACCTCTGCTGTAACCTCTCCAGCAGTTCCTTGTCCTTCTTGAACTGGGGAGCCCAGAACTGGACACAGTACTCCAGATGGGGCCTCACCAGGGCAGAGTAGAGGAGCCGGATAACGTCCCTCAGCCTGCCGGCCACATTCTTCTTAATGCACTCCAAGATTCCTTTGGCCTTCTTGGCCACAAGGGCACATTCCTGGCTCATGATCATCCTGTTGTCCACCCAGGTCTTTTTCCTCTGAGCTGCTCTCCAGTAGGTCAGCCCTCAACCTGTACTGGTACAGGGGGTTATTCCTCCTCAGATGCCGTGAGACTCTTTGTAGTTAGAGCTAGGTTACAACACTGACTTTTTCCTCCACATTTGTAGAAGCATTTGTGATTTCCATCCCTTAATAAAGATATCTTTAATTTTCATCTGGATTTGATTACTTGTTTGATTCTAGATTTTGCATCTTGCAATCAATTCCTTTATTCTTTGAAATCTGGGATTGGAGTCTTCATCCTGTAGACATTTGAGAATTTGAGGCATTTTTTCATTATGAATTAGAATGAAGAATGCAGAAGGTGAATTTATGGGAAAAATAATGTTTTGAGAAAAAAATTGTTCCAGAGAAAGCAGAGTGTGTATTTTCTATCATTTGTAGGCCAACAATCTAGATCTGCCCAACTAGTTTGGGGAACTGGGACCATGCCTGTTTTCTGGGCAGAGATCCAGAAAAATAGATAGACAGCCAAGAAACGATCTGAGCAGGAAACCATGCAGCTTAGGTTATTCATGGAACAGTAGCATTCCTGTATCCTACCAGTTGTACTATAAGTTAGCCAGAGCTCCCAGGCACTTGGGCAGCCCACACCCAAACAGGTGGGATTTCAGGCAGCCAGAGAAACCACGTGTCAGTCATTTGACTGGTATGTGAGTTGACAGAAAAACAGGCATTCATGCAAGCCTTCCAACCTACCCATCTGCTTTGGCTTTGGTAAGTTTCCGTTAAGTCAACAAAGCTGCAAAGGAAGCCTTTAATTGCATCAGATTATCTATTTTCAGAGAAGAATTGTTTTAAAGTTTTACTTAGTTCTGAGTTTTGATAATTCAGAAAGGTAAAGGAAGAACTTTTGTATCATTTCAGTGGCATCCCATTTAAGTTTTACAGCAGAGATGATAAATTAGAGCGTGCTGAAGTGCAACCAATATACTCTACACTCCAGAAATTCCCACCCAGTGTAACGACTCTTAGGGATGTTTCCACATTGGCATAAAATATTGTAATCACAGAACTATAAATTACCTATAACTCTTTGATAGCTGCACAAATAGGAGCATAAAGGTAGATAAAAAACAGACCTACTGTCACAGTGACTGGACCTGTGGCTCAGAAAAGCACTTAGACTTCAGCATGCGCTTATCCCTACAAGCAATATAAAGCAACCATTAAAATATTCTAAAGCAGAATACAAAGTACAAATAAAAGTTGCTAAAGGCACCTTAAATTGCCTTTCAATGATACATCGGTAAAAGATATTTCAGGTACATTTTTTTTTTTAATTTTTTTTTTTCTCCCCGCAGAATTTACAAGAGAATCAAGGGACAAATAGTTCTTACAGTGTTACTACTTTGGATTGCTGCTGCCTTTTCAATTTGACACATCTGGGGCATGCAATTATTCACAAAGGTCATTTTTCACAGAAGGAAAGGACAGTGACCAGAAGGCAACATTTAGGCTATGAATACACCATGACAATTTAATCAATGAGAAAACCCCAGTGTCAAGAACCAGCTTATTTCTGCGTTGACAAAGACTGACGTCTCATCAGTTGCTTGTAAAAGCAACTAAAGGCACAGAGAGGTCAAAGTCCTGATGCAGCACAAAAGGACTATTAATGTTGAAATACATTAGTCATAAAGGTTAAGACAATCTCATCTTTAGATGCTCATTTTATAATTAGCTTGAAAAGTAAATTATCATTCACAGTATAACCAATTGCATTGTGGTTTACGCCACCTAATCTAGTCTGCCCTTCTTAATTTGCAAGTCCTAAAACTCACAGAATCATTGATGGTTAGAATTGTAATCTGTTGTTTTGTTTTTTTTAACTTTCTCACTAATTTTCAATAGCCGGGTCACCAGAAATTATTTAGCTGAGGTTTAGTCATCTACAAACACAGAAATTCCAAACTGAAAACCCCCAAAAATCCACAATGTTGCCACCTACTTATGGAAGTATTTGCAGTGGATGGCATCTGAGCATGCCTGAAATGTTTGTAAAATACTAAATAGCTTAACTTTCAAACTGCATCATAATCCACAAATCACACGCTTGTTCACCCTTCTTGCTTGATGCGCTCAGTGTAATAATGACACTTTGTGCTGCAGGTAATACGTAAAGTAGACTTATCTCAAAACTTACTGGAGGGTATAGGGATATAATTCCATTATTATCTTGAGCCAATTATTACTAGGCCACATATGTAATTATTGGTATTTATTCAATGAGATTGCAGAGATGTAAGAATATGGAGGAAGACAATATCAGCTTCACTGTAAGAAGAATGGTTTTACATGAGTTTGTGACAAATGTAAACCACATGTTGTTTTTCCTAAGAAAATGGTGTTCATATCTCCAATGTGTGACCTAATCATCAGGTCATGTGGCACTGTATGAGGATATATCCTGAGCGTGTTACAACAAAGATTTGTTAAAATGCAAAACCTAACTAGGCATCAATGGATGGAGACATTTAGAAGAGAAAGAGTTCCAAGTCACTTTCCACTGACTGTTAATAAACTTTTTGAATAAATCTTTCAACTGAATGAGCTAATCCAAAATTATTTTCAGATAATATGAGTTAGATAGTTTTGTTGACACAAACGGGCTGTACTGGTATGCTCTGATTTTTCTGTACTCTTGATGAGCCATGAGTTTTAATCAACAGATCCTCTTTTTCATTTAAATTGATATTATCTTATTGCAAATCTCTTCACATATTTCTAAATTATATTATTTTCATTCTGGGAAAACAGATCATAGATTTTACCTCCGATCTGGATGTGCTTCACTTTTAGCATTTGAACAAGAAAACTTTTGGTAAGGAGTAATGCTCAAGTAGGGGATTATTTTGTTTGACACTTAGAAGCCATACCTGCTCTTTCATGAGGACAGCAGGGTGAGACAGTTCTTAATTCAGTTTATGCAAGTGCTCAAACTGATCTATTGCTATCACAGACACAGAAAAGAAATACATACAGCTCTGTGTTTTCTCCTTTCTAAAATGACTCCACTGCAGATATGTCTTCTGCATTCTCTGTGGATTGCTCTTAAACTGACTTAATCTCAAGGGAAAGGTAGTACAGGAAGGCCAAAATTGTTGAGTACAAACTCACTCAAATTGTAAAACTCAACTGTTTCTTGCATTGTGAAAAACATGCTCAAAATCTGATTAGTTTGCATGTACAGTCATCCTAAATGCCTGCTCTATGCAACTTAATCAAAATGTGGCAACATTGCTTAAGAAATGCAAATAAGCATTTCAATATATAATTCTGAAGAAGAAAAAAAAACAAACCAAAAAAACAAGCAAACCTGTAAAAAAAAACCCAAAACCAGAAACAACAACAAAAAACCCCAACAAATAAACAAACAAAAAACCTGTTCTGTGGCATTGGACTGTTATTTACTGATAGCATCTACATATTTCCAGAAAGTATTTGGCTCCTCAAGCCTGACCATTCCAGAGGATGAAAGAAGCATATGGGCAGTCTGAGATTCTGGGGCAGCTCTTTGGTCCACATGTATTTGGCATAAACCTTTACCTAGCATTTTGGCTGTTGCATTAGATTAATCTCTTCATATTTCCCTTAGAAGTTGCCTCCCCTCAGTTCCCCATGACATCCATTATTGTGTAGAATCGTAGAAGCATAGAATGATAGAATAGTTTGAGTTGGAAGGGACCTTTAAAAGTCGTCTAGTCTAACCTCCCCTCAAAGAGCAGAAAAATCTTCAACTAGGTCAGGTTGCTTAGAGCCCTGTCCAACCTGACCTTGACTGTTTTCAGGGATAGGGCGTCTACCTTCTCTCCGGGCAGCCTGTTCCAGTGTTTCACCACCCCCATTGTAAAAAATGTCCTCACTCTATTTAGTCAAAATCTACCCTCTTTTAGTTTAAAAACATTAACCATTGTCCTATCACAACAGGCTTTACTAAAATGTCTGTCCCCATCTTTGTTATCGGCCCCCTTTAAGTACTGAAACGCTGCAATAAAGTCCCCACAGAGCTTCCTCTTCTCCAGGGGGACAACAACCTCAATTCTCAGCCTGTCCTCATAGGAGAGGTGCTCCAGTCTTTTGATCATCTTTGCGGCTCTCCTCTGGATCCACTCTAACAGGCCCATGTCTTTCCTCTTCTGAGGACTCCAGAACTGGACCTCCCTCATCCTGCTGGCCACAATTTTTTTTGTTGCAGCCCAGGATATGGTTGACATTCTGGGCTGCAAGTGCACACTGTCGGCCCATGTCCAGCGCTTCATCCACCAGTATCCCCAGATCACTCACAGTGAGGCTGCTCTGAATCCCTTCATCCTTTTCCCTCCTTTAACCATGACTCCTGCAGAAAAACCTTTCTGCTAAAAGATAATTACAAGAACTGAGTTGCTTCAGGGAAGAAGTCCACCATGTATTGAATGAAATCTGTTTGAGAAGAGGTGCCTAGCTTCATTTTTGGATGTGTACATTCAATCAGATGAATTGCACCTTCTGTACTGTTTTGGGTAAGGAGTGGGGAGGGAGACATTTTGTAGTTGCTTTTTAGGATCAAAAACATAAATATCTATAGACATTTGGATTTTAATCTCAGCTAATACTAGCTTGTAGGTGTGTGTACTGAAATTAGGAATTGATATTTTATAGCTGTGTGACAGATATGACTGCTTTATTTATACTAGAAGGAAAAAGAAAAAAAAAAAAAAAAAAAAAAAAAAAAAAAAAAAAAAAGATAGAACAACCCCCCGCCCGACTCGACTCAACCCTGAGATTCCCTCTATAAAAAACATAGTTGTGATATCAAACCATGAAAAATTAATCTCAGCATAATTATGTATGTTATGAGCTGGAACCCGCAAGTGATTCTAATATCTCTCTACCCACTTTGCTAACAAACCTATCAAAATAGATTACAAGGTTGGTAGCTTTTAATCAACAGTATCTTAAACTGATACTCCAATAATATCCATGAAAATAAAAGTCTATCTTCTACTAAAAGAGGGCATGATTTTTGATCTGGTTCAACTCCATGTTTAAAGTACTTGATCATAAAACTGATGTCTACAAGAATTTTAATATTACTTTGGTACATTTAGTAAATTAAAGATTTAATCACAAACCTACAGCTGCAAGAAGAAAATGTTTGTGCAATTCAATCTATTTTGCTGCCATAATTTCAAATGAACAAATAAGGCATATTTGTGTTAAAAGAGATAGAATATGTTGTCTTACACATAGGTGTCTGTGTAAATTGGTATGACTGAGTGGAAAAGTGCTGTAAATAAATAGTAATTTTAATTAGCTAGGTATTTAAACAGTTACTTAACTTCAGAATTACTTTTTGGTTACACTGTCGTTGACATGGCAAGAATTTTGATTGATTTATAAAACTTTACTGGCAAATTAATTAGAACCTGTGCTTAATATCCTGACTCTTATTATTCACAGAAGTAGAATCGGAAAAAGTTTAGCACTTTGAAATAAGACTTTGATCATGATCCCCTTGACAATTTTTTATATACTATGTTATTTAATTTACACTTCTGAAATATTATATCCACTTTTTATTTATACTATGTTATTTTATTTTGTAAAATTAAAAAATTCAAGAGCAAAGAAATTACAGTCATAGAGCATTAAAGAATTAACAAACACACTAATCAGTCTAAATACTTAAGGCATACTCTGGATGTCAGAAAAATCAGTTTCAGTACAGTTACCTGTCAGAACTTCAGACTGGGGATTAGACTCAAAGGATGGTTTTGTGCTTCATCTTGTATGATGTAACTAACAGGATGCCTGATGTTTGTTTGAATTTACATTACCTATGAAGAATTAGATTGCTGAGAATGTGATCTACAAAAGCCAGTATGACCACCAGTATGCTTGTTACTAATATTGACAAGGAATAGTGTATTATTTCTTCATCACAGTTTATGAGTCCATTCTTATTTAAAATTCACTGTCATGGAGTTATACATCTAGGTAAGACCGAAAAAAGCCGTAAAGTCAGTTTAGCTGCATGAGGTGTAACAGTGAGCAATGTGAGCCACCCCAGTCTTTAACTGACGTTGAAACCCCTGTATTAGCTGTCAGGTACTTCACCTGAATTCCATAGGTACTTCATTGCTTAACTTCAAAATTTTCTATGGTACATTTTTATACATCTGTACCCTAGAGTACCACATCTTGATTTTCATCAGGTAAGTGCCTCAGCACCCAAACCTGATTTGGATCTAAAAATTAGTCCACAAGAGCAGTGTACAAATCTTCACGTCAGTGCAAGGAACAAACACAGTCAGACTACTTGTGATGCACAAGTGAAGAAACCACCTGCTTTTCCTGCATTAACTTAAATTAGTTTGGGTAAGGGAGTCTCATACATATTCAAAAATATCATATTTTCCAGTTAGATAGAGCATTTCCAAAGTGACAAAAAGAGGCTTAAACACTTGAATATGTAAAGAAAATTTAAGATGAAGTCTTTGTCATATTGTGTGTGTGCTACAGCTAGTCAGCTGTGGAGTAATAGCAGGTAATACTAGCAACACAAAAAAGTCTTTGTCCAACTAGTTTTGTTTTTTAAAGAGAAAGAGAGAAGGGAAAGCATTTCAAGAAAGATTCAAGTGTACCTATTGGCTAAGAAGAAGTGGAGAAGACACTAAAGAATCGATAGAAAGCTGCTATAGGAATGCTCAGCAGCAAATGAAAAAACATCCAGGAGGCTTCAACAATATAAAGCTTCAGGTGAGAAGCAATTTTCAGAATCAAGAAGCAGAGGTAAAAGATTAAAAATTTAAATAACACCTGGGTGTTGAACCTCAATGCCTAAAATACATTCAAGCATCTGTATCTGTCTAATGACTTGTCTTCTAGCTTTAAGCTTTCATTAACCACTTACGCAAAAGTTAACTAGGTCACAGTTTTATTAGGAAAAAAAGAAAAAGACAAAAGATAAAGCTAAGAGACAATATAGAAGATAAAATATGAGCAAGAACATTACAATCACAGTCTAGTCTGGGCATGGATTTAAATTAAACCTGAAAGAGGTAAAAAAGTTATGATGTTTCCTTTTACTTGCTTGGTTTGGCCAAGACTACTATAAGGAAATAAAACCTCAGCGTCTTTTAGTCCAAATAAATGATCTGGCCTTCAGTTGAGATGGTCAAACCACTTCCTCACATACAAACATGCTTACACGTGTTGCCAAGAAACAGTGAAGAAACTTAAGAAATTAACTTTACCCTCATTCTACCAAAAACACAAAAACAAGATCAATAACAATATTATTAAGGATTGTTCCCTCAGCACCTAGAACCCCTCAACACCTCATTGATCAGGTTTTGTGACTTTAGCAAGAACTTTGAAAATACTTTACCATTGAAAACTTTGATTTTAAAAGTTTAAACAGCATCAAAATAATTTCGTTAATATTTCCAGCTGTTGTTGGTTTTATACACAGACCTATGCTCTACAAGATTTGTCCTGGGCAATGTGCTTTAGGTGAGTTTGATTGAGCAGGGGGGTTGGGCATGGTGACCTCAAGATGGCCCTTCTGACACCAACCACTCTGTCATCTCTAGGGCTTTCCCTCTTATGACAAGGGGCATATCAAAGGACTCTCAACAGTAGACCAAGGGAGATGATCCTTCTCCTCTCCTCAGCACTATTAAGGCTGCCACTGGAGTGCTGTGTCCAGTACTCGACTGCAAGAGTTCCAGAGATGGCACTACTGGAGAGAGTCCAGCTAAGAGACATGTAGGTGATGAAGGGTCTGGAGCATCTCCCATAGAAGGAAAGGCTGAGAGATCTGAGACTGTTTAACATAGAGAAGAGAAGATTCAGGGCAAAGATTATCAACATGTACAAATATCTGAGAGGAGACTGCAAAGAAAACAGAGACAGATTTTTTTCAAGAGGCATCTTGAAATGCCTCTTGAGAGGCATTAACCTCAAGACCTGAGGCTGTGAACACAAACAAAAATACAGGAAGTTCCTGATGAGCAGAAAGAAACCTTTTTCGTAGTGAGAGTGACCAAGCTCTGGCACAGGTTGCCTAGTGAGATTGCAGAATTACAAACCTTGGAGATATTCAGATACTATCTGGACATGGTCCTAGGTAACTGGCTCCAGGTGGCCTTGTTTGAGCAAAGACCCACCTTCAGGGAATCCTTTCAACCTCAATCATTCTGTGATTCTGTGAACTGATTTATTTTGGAGACCAGGATGAATTCAGTAGTGGAAGTGTCTGACTTTTTATTTTTATTTTTTTTTCTTTTTTTTTCTTTTTTTTCTTTTTTTTTCTTCTTTTTTTTTCTACTTTACTTGACAATTATTAATGAACCATAACCTGTTTACCTGATTATTTTTGCTTCACTTCCATTAACATGACTACACACATGCATGAACATATACACTTCCCTGCAGATATGCTGCAAACACTCTTCAGCAATGTTCTCCTTTAGCAATATAATTTGTACATTTTTGAAAACTTCATAAGAGCACAAATAGAAATGGTTTATGTTTTATTACACACTTGATTCTACTTTTTCAGTAGATCTTTTCTCATGTGGCAAGCAATGTAATCTACTATCACAAGTATTATCCAGCAACCTACTTCCATTACAGAAATTAATGCGTCAGATTGTAACTAAATATACAGAGCATATAGCCAGACTTCATACCTTCAGTCTTCCCCAAAAGTATGAGATTGATGTGTTTTACATTATACACAGATGATCAACAAATTGCAGGTGTTTTCCTTTCTCCTTCTGTTGATTTACAAATTCAACTTTAAACACTATGTTTAGCATGTAAATAAGACACTGAGTGGAGAGTATATTTTGACTTGCATTTATACTTTCAATTTAAATGCAAAAATTGTTCTTTTGCTGAGTATTACAAACATTTACTTATAAGATTGTACTTAATGTTTATTCTGAGGAAAAGGACAAGTTAGTTTCTTTTATTTTTCTTGAATAAAAACCAAGGGGGACAACCAGTTCTGATTTTGTCACAAATCCTTTTTTGTGACATAGCTCATGACTGTTTGCATGTTTTGTTTGTATCCCTGTTTGTTTTGTCAGTTCTATGGAATTCCATTAAATATAAACTTGCTCCACCACTTTGTGAATTCACAGTACAAATTAATTTCATGTGTCAGATCATGCAGTTCTCACTATACACAGTGACTACGACAAAAAGAAATTATATAAAAGATAACGATAGAAAGGTAAATAAGGGAAGCAAATGTGAATATTAGCTAGATATTATCCATTATAAGTTTTGAGCTGTATAATATAAAATATTTCTCTTTTCTGAGTACTGTAGAGAAACGCATAGAAAGCTGAAGATATTGGGAGGCTAAGGTAAGAAGTAAGGAGAGTTCATGAAGTTTTGGTATTGAACACCTTCAGAATCAACAGTGATATGACAGCAGGTGTAAATGATGTAAATATAATTTCACCTATGTAGGAAACTAATGGTGTGCCGGAAAGAAGAAAAGAAGAACCACATTAAAATAAGAGAAAGAAAAGTGAAATACTTAAAATACAACAAAGGGAGAATGACAATATAATGCAAAGTTACGTGTTCTTAGTACTATCCTGAATTATTATCAAGTGTTCATAACAAATAGCAAGAAGTATCTCAGGAATGTCAAAGACTGGAAAGAGGAAAACATGTAGAGAAGAAGAATTAAGAATAAAGTGTTTTAACAGATTCCTCATAATATCTTAAGTATGAAAAAAATTCTGGAGGGCTAATCGATTCCTGACAGACACTTGTCTTCTCTGCTTAAAAGTACCTTCAGTGTCAGAAGGTGGAAAGGTTTCTTTGGCAAACTTTCCAGT
Source organism: Thinocorus orbignyianus (assembly GCA_013400375.1). Lineage (NCBI taxonomy): Eukaryota > Metazoa > Chordata > Aves > Ciconiiformes > Thinocoridae > Thinocorus > Thinocorus orbignyianus. Next base: position 1,208,516 of record VXBW01006614.1, read on the forward strand.
TTTTCATTAACTTTTCCTTCAAAAGTATTTTCTAATATCTCATATTATACGATGAATATTTTTTCCTTGCAGTTTAAGCCCATTACTTCTTTTGTGATATCGAAAGCATATTATCTCCTTCTTTGAAATAATCTTTTGTTTTCATGAAATCTATGATAACATCCTTCCCATATCTTCTTTTTATTCCATCTTTTCTTGTAGGTCATGATCTTGAGACCTTCAGACAATATTGCTATTCTGGTTGGCATTCTCCCCAGTTGATATCTGCTCCTTATAAAGCATGATAGAAAAAAATGTTCATATGATATACAAGTCTATTAATGAATGCTGATCTGAATAAAAGGATAACTGCATGCATCTTGTAAGCAACAAGAAATGTATTAGTATAATGCTCACTTTTTTTTTTCTTTTTCTTTTTTTTTTAATTTATTTCCACAATACTAAGATGGTCCTTACCTTGGGATCCTTTCTGACTTGGAAATCTGCAGAACTTTTACCTAAGCAGTTGTTCCCTAATTTGCATGTGTGCAATTTATTATTTCTGCCTGAGTATCTTGCAGTTGTCCCTATTGAATCACAACCTATTACTTCAAACCTACCTCCAATTTGTCAAGATTATTTTGAATTCTATTCCTGTCCTCCAAGACACTTGCCTTCTCTCCTGAGCTTGGTATCATATGTAAATACTGTCTATTTCAGCATCCAGGCTATTTATACTGAAGATTCAGCATGGCATCATCAGACTACTGAAGGAGTCTTCTCAAGATAAGTACATAGAACAGCAAAGAAAAAGAAAAAAATAAAAAAGCACGTCAGTGGGGAAAAAAATATCAGAATAAGAATCAAAGCAAGCCTATATATGGACTGTGCTGCAGGAAGAAGTGTGTCTGGATTGTTCTAGCATTAAACAAGATGATTTCCAGTGAAAATCAATAGTGATTTCATTTGTTTATTTTTTTTATTTGTTTTTGTAAATAAAGTATCTGTAAAGTCTCCTTCAGGCATCTTCAAACAAAACATTCTTTTTGTCCTGAAGCTTTTAGATTATCTGTGCATATATAGACTTTTGCAAGAGAATACTCTGTATTCCAAAATTCTATATAGATCAAAGGGAGAATTCAGTGAGTGACATACCAATCTTATTTCTTCTTTACCTAGTATGTCAGATCATCTGATTCTGCTTGGTTTTTTCCTAGTTTTAACCTCCACAGTGAATAGATATAAAGATGTTGCCTCCTCCAGCTCTAACCACAGCAACAAAGGAAGTATGACAGTGTTACTTCTTTGTTTCATTTTCATTCCACTCTTCTTCCTTTACCAATTTCAGGATATCAGTATAGATTAAGTATAGGTTGTTAGTGAATTAAACACAGAATAAATACAAGTATGCTATGGTATGGCCAAGCAACACTCTTCCCTTCTATCTCCACAGCACAGAATGTAGATCCACGGGTCCTGCTAGCTGAAGAATCGGTAACCGCAAAGTCTTCAGGTACACTTTCTTTTCCTCTCCAGTGATGACACACAACTTGGTTCATATTAACATTATATTTCTATAATATCAGTAATAGGTGTACCCACAAGCTGTGTGTGAAAATGTGGACTAATGCTTTTAACTGTATATTATGTGCTCAGTGCAGCCATTTTACACTGCCTACTGCATTTTTATGCAGTCTATTTTTGACAGAAGAATATTTGAATCATAAACATTGATCAGATTCATGACTCTTTAATGACCACATTTTCTTTCTCTAGGTATTTGTCTGCCATGCAACAGTTCTGCTCTAAGTCCTGTAATTTCTGCTACCTATAAACTAATTTAATCTCTGGCCTTAGTAGCATGAAATTCAAGATAACTTTAGTTATTGTGTTTCCTTCAATACTGATTTTATGAATTATAAATACGCCAAAAAAAAAATTTGTCTGTTACCACTCCTCCAACAAATAAACCAGCAGACTAGTAGAGAATTGTATTGGGTGAAATGCACTCATTGTTATATGCAAAACTAGCCATGACATTGTAGTAGTGAAAACTAAGAAAGTGACAAAATGAAAGGATTACATCCTCCTGCAACATAGTATATGGTATTCCTTGCACATATGTAGATTGTGGAAGGTTTGGCTAAAAAAATTAGTAGACTTTTATTTATTGTAATTTAAGTCAGATAAAATGCAATAATTATGTTAAAATTCTCACTCTCAGTTGTAAACCATGGATTGCCAACCATTTGAAATGAACTTTTCATGTTTACTTATGAGCTTCTCTCCCTTTATCTACTAAACATTCTAAAAATAACGTATTTCTCCTGTACATGTTCTACCCACTCCACGGTGTATTTAACATAATCATGATTAATGCACATGGGGTATGAATTATAATCATAATGATGGTAGTAAAGACTCTATTAAATACATAGCAGATGTAATAACTTTGTTAAGGCTACTTAAATAATGCCAGCATTCTGACTTGAAAGGATAGCATATTAACATCTGTTATCCTCGTTCACAGCTTTTTCCAATGCCTGTCTGTATGGACAGCTGTGAATGTGCCAATACGTCTGGATGCAATGGTGTGTGTATACGCACCCATGTCAGCTTGACTGAAGCGAAATGATACCTGTTCCTCTTTATAGAAAACAGATATAAAATTGTCTAGATCACAATTTTACTACCTCTCAATGAGGCTTAGATTTTGCATTTGTATTCTGTTTTTAATTTTTGAGTTGCAGCTTTGTAACTAAGTGGGTAAAAGACGATCTCTAAAATGCAGTGAAGTTCAAAAGTGAACAAAAGATCAATTTATCGTTGTTATAGTCCACCTCCTTTTGTTTCTGAACCCTGAGCCCCACAAAAGGAGATTAGTCTTTCAGGAAAGATTTTAAAAAACTGTGGATATGAAATCTATTTTTCAATCCAAAAAGTAGTGATGTGCACAAATAGTAAGATCCTTAGAATGCTGGTGAATTAAGACACATTATATTAAATAAATGTAATTTGAAAGCACATTTTATTCATAATGTAGGAGTTAGTTATCTAATTTAGCTTATTTATTCTGTACTGAGATACAATAAGAATATTTCTAGAACGCATGTTTAGGATTTAGCTTGCTTTAAATCATCTTTGGCAATGTATGGCACAGGCTTTTTTAAATCATCATTATTTTAATCAAGAGGTGAAAAGATAACAGAATTAATTTCACATAAGCTGTGTTAACAATGCATAGTAGTTTGTTTTGCATGTAATTTTTTTTTGTCGGAATTGTCATTGAGATCAACAGAAGTCTTTAAACATGTGAGTGTCTTGAACTAAAGAACTGGTAAAGTTTTAGGTTTTTCTTCAGATAAGAATGAACTTTAGAAACTTCAAATAAGGTGGAAGACAAAAAAAAAAAATATACGAGGAATATCTGATTTGACTATGTAGATTTAGCAGGAAATTTAGGTATGTTAAGAAAGCATGATGTTTCCCCTTTGTCTTCTGATATATTTCACTGACCTCTTTCTGATTTCACATTTTATTAGGTTTTTAATTCTTCTGATTGGTTTCTTTTTCTCATAATACTATACTACTCCTGTTTTGATGTCCTATGTATTTTCCTTCATGTGTCCATTTAATCTTGAATAATTAATGAAAGTAATCATAGCCCTCTAGACGCTGATTTTGGCATGTAGTCTTACTGGTAGCTGTCAGCTTACAAAATTTAATGCTCCTATGAGGGCATTTTCAAAAAGTCACACAATTCAATTATTCACTTCCACAGAGCAAGAATCACAATGTGTTAATACTTTCCTATGGTGGATTTTATATTTTGGCAATAGATCACAGTAAGGCTGCAGCTTTTCAAAATCTGGCAAAGTAAAGGAGAGTCACCAGATGGAGTCCTCAGGTAACATACTGAAATCAATGTAGTTTATTAATACAGAAGTGTTTGGGTAGGCTCTGTATTAATCTCAACCTTCAAAAGCAGACAGACAGTGACTTGCCAGATTTTGGAGTTCACAGAAAAAGAGACCCTGATAACTGATGAAGTTATTTCACATATTTGCCTAGATTTATTTTAAAGGATCTTTGGAAGCTTTATCTGCCATGTGCCACACTATTCCTCTGTTTTCCCAGCCAAATAGATAGAGTTCAGCCTACCCATTTGAAAGGAGCTCAGGCCGAATAATTATATAGTCCAATTGTTCTCCATCTGCTGCTTGCTTGATCTACAAATGCCTTTTCTTGTACCAGGAAGCAAGCAACAGAAACTCAGCTGTTCAGAATTTCCATCTGGGAAATTGCAAGTCGCTATGTTCCAGTACCTAGACAAAGAAACTATTCCTGTGTATAGTTAAGAAGAGATTACAATATATAGGAAGAGAAAATAATTTTTAAAATGGAAATTATCTCCTTTCCACTGGATTAATACTAAAGGGTAAGCAGAAAAAAATCAGGTAGCAGATAAGCTCCTATGACACGTTTTCTAAGCTAGAGCTCTTCAAGTTAGAACACATGCTGCACCCTGGAAATGAGGATGATAGCTATATTTATATATATGGTACTGAGGAATTCCAGGAAATATTTCTTAGTGTCAGGTTCATATTTCTTCTAGATCCATGTGTCTTCAAGCTTTTTACATGACGGACATTTATTAAAAACACAGGGCAGTGACTACATTTTAAGAGCTAGCCTTAGAGGATACAAAAATTTGTTTTCTAAAGCTGGGAACAAAGTGATACAAATCTGATTTCTTTCAAATGCATATTTGGCATAAAATAAAAGTCTACCACCAGAAGTATAACTATGTGGTTTTTTTCTGTATGCTGCAAAACTATGCAATGACAAAATTTTCAAAATTAAATTTTTACACATTTTGCTTTTTAAAATTTATTAAAATGTTTTATTATTATTTTAAAAACAGAATTTTCCTAGTTGAACTAAATGTTTCGCTTAAATTAAAAGAAAACAAAGNAAAAAAAAAAAAGTTATTTATTTTTTTTTTTTTTTTTTTTTTTTTTTCTGGATAGACAGCAACCTTCCAAAATAAATTATTTTCACAATTAAAATTTAGTCTTGTTCAACAGAGCTAATTTATTTTAAACTCTACATTTCAACACTTTAACATGCTATAATTTGGAAGATTTGTACTATTGTAAGGCACACTGGAGCAAAATCTTCTAGGAACAACATTTTCTGGACAACAGAAAAAACCCAGATGTGTATGCAGAGGAAGGAGAAAAAAAAAAGAAAACATCTGATAATCACTATATAAATCAAACCAAATCAAAAGAACTAACAACAACAAAAAACAAATTATTAAATGGAAAAGCAGAGAAATAATATAATATGATAGATATTAACATCTTTAGCAGAATATATACTTAATGACTGATTTTTTTTTCTCACTTGTATATACTATGATACTCTTAAACAAACAGAAATATCACTGTGTTGGGAGTGCTTGTGGGTGAGAAGCTCAACATGAGCCAGCAGTGTGCACTGGCAGCCCAGAAATCTGGCCGTATGCTGGGCTGCATCAAAAAAAGCGTACTAGCAGGCCATGGGAGGCAATTCTCCTCCTCTATTCTGCACTCGTGAGGCTCCACCTGGAGTACTGTGCCCAACTCTGAAGTCCTCAACATAGAAAGGACAGGGACCTGTTGGAACAAGTCCAGTGGAAGGCTACAAAGATGATCAGAGGGAGGAAGCACCTCTCCTATGAAGACAGGCTAAGAGAGTTGGGGCTGTTCAGTCTGGAGAAAGCAGCTTTCCAGTATCTGAAGGGATACTACAGGAGAGCTGGAGAGAGACTCTTTGTCAGGAATTCTACTGATACGACAAGGGGTAACAGTTTTAAATTGGAAGAGGGGAGATTTAGATTAGATATTAGGAAGAAGTTCTTTACTGTGAGGGTGGTGGGGCACTGGAACAGGTTGCCAAGAGAAGTTCTGGATGCGCTATCCCTGGAAGTGTTTAAGGCCAGGTTGGATGGGGCTTTGAGCAACCTGCTCGAGGGAGAGGTGTCCCTGCCCATGGCAGGGCTTTGGATCTCAATGATCTTTAAGGTCTCTTCCAACTCTAACCATTCTATGATTCTATGATTGGGTGTCTGTACCTGGGTGATGTTAGCTGGGTGCTGCAGGCATGGTCCCTGTGTGGAGATGTCAGAGCTGCCCCATGCTGGACACAGACAGTTCCCTTCTCCAGTGGAACTACCACAGGGTACAGCTGAGACCCTCAGCCAAGATGATGGTGCTTCTGGAAAAATATATATAAGAAAGCACAGAAAACACTGCTAAAAAGTTTTAGTGGGAAAAAACAGGTAAAAAAATCAAGGGTGTGAGAAACAGTCATGGGAACACAAAGAATGAACCGAGATTCTGCTGAAAGCTATGTCAATGTGTATGAATGTCAGGGAGGTGATTAGAGACAGCCAACAGGGCTTCACGAAGGCCTGACTAATCTGATGGCCTGCTATGATGGAGTGACCTGCATTGGTGAATAAGGGAAGATCAACTAATGTCATCTACCTGCAATTCTGTAAGGCATTTGATGAGGTCCCACAAGACATCCTTGTTACTAAACTGGAGATAGATGTGTTTGATGTATGGACAATTTGATGGACAAGAAAGCAGCTGGATGATTGTACCCAAAGAATTGCAGTCAATGGCTCTATGTCCGAATGAATATCAGTGAAAGTGGTGCCCCTCAGGGGACTGTCATGGGACTGTTACTATTCAATGCCTTTATTAATGGCAAAGAGATTAAGTGCACCCTCAGTAAGCTTTTGCATGACACCGAGTTGAGAGGTGCAGCTGATATGCTTGAGGGAAGGGCTGCCATCCAGGGGGACCTTGACGGGTTTGAGAAGTGGGTAAATGTGAGCCTCAGGAAGGCAGTGAGACACTGAAACAGGTAGTTGCAGATACCCCCACCCCTGGAAGCATTCAAGGTCAGATTGGAGGGGCTCTGTGAAACCTGACCTAATGAAAGATGTCCTGGCCCATACTGAGAGTGTTGGAATCAGATGATCTTTAAAGTCCTTTCCAACCCAAACCATTGTGGCTAAAGTATCCACAGTGCAGCCCTTGGGGGATCCAACGAGGGTGAGTGAGTGAGCAGCTGTGTGGTTCTTAGTTGCCAGCTAGGGTTAAACCCCGACAGTGGGCATCTGGTAGCCAGCCAAGGTCAACCCACCATATTACTTCATTTGGGAAATGCCAGGCAATATGTAGAATTTTAAACTGTTTCCTGCATCCGCCTCAGTACCTCGTGCAGCAGGATGCCTGCATTGTCATGATTAAGAGCGTGCCAGCATTCCCTTTGTAAAACCTCTATGTTCAGGGGATTAGAATAACATGGCATTAAAAATTCTTTCTGAGCTAAAACTAAGAATACAGTACTTAGGCTGTAATGGCACTGCTGATGTTGAGTGAGGGCCTTGTACTGTGACTACTAATATTAATTTCTCAAGCATTCAGTTCTAATGATATCAGTGCAAGACCTGCAAAATGGCATAGATACTGTGACACTGAGCTTTGAAATGCCTCACTCCCAGAGGGGATTCCCTGATGGAGCCATGTGCTTGCATTCTCTGTACCATGTACTGGAAATTTGAAACACCCTGAAGAAGGATGCTGAGCAGAAAGCTGGCAAGCTAGTCAGTAGAAGACACTGCAGAAAGGGTAACTTCCTTCTTTCAAGGTACATAGAAGATGACATTTTTAAAATATTTGTGGTATAAGTAATGCTATAAAAGATGTCATTTATTTGCCCAGAATTTTACGATAAATTGCTTATAATACGGCAACGAAATGAATAGTATTTTTTAAACAAATCTGCCATTCTTTTTTTTTTTTTTAATTAAGCAGTGGTTCAGCCTACATCTAATTTTTGTACTAGACATTCTCAGAAGGAATAGATTGATAAAGCAACTTTATTGCAGAAAAACTTGTTTTCAGAGGTTTCTGTAAAAGTTTCTTCTGCCCTCAAATGCTTTTAATTTGAGTACCTGACATGAAGTGTTGATAAGGGGCTTAGTTACAGCTATTTTGTCTGTGGCTTTCTGAAAGATATTCTTTCCTGGTCCTTGAAATTGTATCTAGAGTTCTCCAGAAATTTAAATTTGCTTCAAGTGAAAACAAGAAAAAGCAAGTTTGATTAAGATGTTCATAAGAGGTGTTGATACATGGTGAAGGTATACTAAAGATGGTAATTAAAGTGTTTTATTAAACTTGTTCTCCATTCTATGTCTTTCAGCTTGTCAGAAGAAATTACTGCTACAGGTGTTTTCATATTAAGAATGAAACAAAATGATGAGGGATTAGACAACAAAATCCTTGCTGGAATGTATTTTTTTAGGTACTGTACTTATGTTACTGCTGTTTGTTGTGTGATGCAGCAGATGTAAATTTGCTGGTTGTACCTTTTTTAGCAATTTATGGAACTAATCACTACAGTGAACAGTCTTAAATATACAATATCTTCCTTTCTATCTTTTTGGAGTAATGTATACAGAGTAAAATTCCTGATGAATATTCCTAAACAGAAATATGTCATAAGTACTTCAGTCATTGCAATATGTGAAACAGTTCTTCACACATTATAAGTGTTAGGGTAAAAAGTATGGTATAAATTCATTATATGCTACTTATGCCCTGATTTACAATAATCATCAAGACTAACTACTAAATGTAACATAATGTTGGTAGACATCCGTTCTCACGCATTTGGGGCCGTAAGTCACTGCTTCAGTAGATATAATAAAAGGGTTGCAAAATCTACCTGTTGAGAAAATATTTTGTATGAAATGTAGTAATGTTTCTAGATCTCAAAAATAAAATAATAGTTTAAAAAATGCACTACTAGCAAAATACAAGTGCTGAAGAATATGAAGCACAGAGCATGCAAAACTTGGGTTAAGTGAGGTTCAGATCTCGCAGTGGGTCATGACTGAATCTCACTGTGTCCAGTAACTATACAAAATCATGGGTATCCATAATCACTGATTCTACTATAGCAAAGAGAAATCAAGTTCCTTTTATATTCAGAACAGTATTAAAAAGAATAAAAACCCCAGCTCCTTCTGTGAAAGAAATAAGTTGTCACAAACAAATTGTTTATCAGTTTGTGTTCAAGGAAGTACCATTATTTGGATCCTATGTTGTTTATTGAAAATGTCACTTTCTTTTAATGTTCATCCCGCTTAGTTGTATGAAGACTCAGCTCCAGCCTTTGCAAAAGTGTTACTAAGCAAAATTTGGCTTTTGGCATGTTTTATACTCTGAATGTTGGTCAAGCTGTGGATTTCTAAAAAGGTACCGTTGAAATTAATTAATGTGGACTTAATAATTAAAAGAGCAGTATCAGCACCCAGTAATTTCTGCTACATTAGTCAGTTCACAGAGTTTATTTAGTTTATCGAAATTAATTAATTCTCCTTTCAGCGCAGTCATTTATTTTCAAGGTAACTGCTGTTTTGAACTACTCAGCCATCCTAGTGAAAAGAATTCAGTATGGTATTGGGGAGTTATATTGTGCCTCTCTTTTTATCTTAAAAGCCTCTAAGTGTGTGTGGTGGTTTTAATAGGAAAAAAGTGACTGTTTTCCTAATAGAATGACATTTCCTAGGGTACATTTATGTGGTTATGAGCAGTACATTACATCTTGTATGGCAGATGCTGTTAAAACTGGCACATTAAAAGGTTTGTCTGTTTTGCTCAGCAAAAAATAACAGTGCTAATGTCTATATAACTCCAGATTTCTAAAGCCAGACCCTGAATTACATGAGGCCTTCACTTATGGTAACTGAAAAGAATGCAAGAAGAGTGAGATCTTGGCCATTCTTTAGGTCCCAGTGCTGTAGGACAGCCAGCGCTACATAGCACTGCACACAATCTAAGACAACATTTGGATTATTTTCACCAGCCATACACTCTCCTACAGGTCTCCAACCATTACAAATGTCACAAAAAATAGCCAATAAGCTCAGAAAAAATGGGAAATATAAATCTGCTGTTGTTACGTTAAGACATGGAATGTCTTTCATAAGACATGGAATCTTTAACAGGTCGTAATGGACTGAAGACAGAAAGTGTGTTAAATTAATGTATCTGTATAGTGAGTTTTCGCTGAAATTGAACAGTTTTTGGAAGTTCCAATTACAGAAAAGTCTGAAGCAAAAACCTTGTCATACTAATTCACCAAAACCCATCCCTTTAACCGGTCATTTCTGATTGATCGCAGAATAAAAATAATAAAAATAATAATAAAAAAGAGATAATTTAAATGAAGCTTTGATTTTCAAAGGAGTTTATTGAAACAGGCTGTTTCAATAAAGAAATTTAAAAATGAGCATCCACATATAAACTCCGAAAAAGAAAGAAGCAGATTATAGAGAGGAATATGATCTATAAAGACAACTAGTATGAAGTCATGCTGTTCATTACGGAATTGGAAAGAAAAAGTTGGTCTTTTAAACTCTTATTTAGACATCTATTTACAAGTTCAAATTACTGTTAGAATTACTAACATAATGATATACCTTTCAACTCTGAAAACCTGACAAATATTTTGGCAGTCAGCACTATAGTATATTCAGATGTTTATTACACTCATATTTCTGGTAAGTAAATAATTTATTTTTCCTAGTAATATCAAAAACCCCACCCAAAACCCAAAACCCACAAAAATTATGCCCCAAATATGCTCTAGATTGCACACATGCTGTTGCACATAACTATTTATATTTTGATGTGAAAATAGCTCTCCTTATAAAAGTCTTTCTAGGCATTTCATTGTCAGAAATACTAATTATATACCTTTTAACTGTTTCTTCATATATTTTTAATCATATAAGTAACAGGCAAAATTAATTTGTGAGCTTGTCCTTGATGAAGCACAGAATTGTTTCTAACTGGAACTGATTATGTTTGATCTTTTGTGTTACGGAGGGAAAGTAATCCAAAAGACAACAGTAAATAATTGTGATTCTTCCTTGGTCTAAGTCTGTATTATCAGAGTTATTGACTAATATAGATAAATAGCAGAAGATAGCTCACATTGTCCAAATAAGTATTTCTTGGTAGGAATAATACTTTCCTCTGTAGGACAGAATAATTTTTAGTAGATGGAAGGTTAACAGTTTCAAAACAGTCTTAAAGACTGAATGTCATTGTTCCTTTGTGTCTCTTGCAAAATGTTTTCCTTAAAGTGGTATTTACAATAAATTGCACATTCTAACCTAAAAAAGGATAGGGCACTCTAATTAATGCTAGAGGATGTGTGTTTTCTTGTTCTGTTTTGGCTTTGTTTTAACGATATTTATCAATAACAGATTGACACACTTAGCCTTATACTCCAGTGAGGAAAAATATTCTAGTTCCACAGTGCTGATGGAAAAGATTACTTAGATCACCAAGGTTACAGCCCCTTTGAACTATCCTCCCTTTATGCATTTTTTTTTTCCTGACAAGATTATCCACTAAGATCCATTTACCATGAAACGTCCTATCAGTATGAGTAAGAGATCTGAATATAATTCCCAAGATAGCCAAAAGAGGTTGAGCTGCTAAGCAACATTTCCATATTCAGGAAAAAACAAGCAAACAAACAAACAAAAAAAGACCAGGAGATGCACAGAAGCAGAAGAAAGGAAGTAAAGAACTGTTTTCCACAGAAGAAATATAGGGTTACTATATAGATTAATGATGAGTGTGGCCTCATATTCATCTTTACTCAATTTATCCCATGGCGACTGCTTCTGCTACACTAGGATCTATCAAAAAAAAAAA
>VXBW01006614.1:1220326-1231902 GCA_013400375.1 Thinocorus orbignyianus
TCTTAGATTCTCTTTGTTCTGTTAAGCTCCAGAAGGATCCAAGTTGGGAGATACTGCTACTTTGGTACAGAAGAGATCATTTCAACTTTAGATCAGTTAATTATCCCCACATAAGATCGCCCTTATTGGAGGTCGCTATTTAACCCAGGATATATTGAATTCTATGTGTCCAAGCTGAAATTCAGTGGTGTAGTTAACATATTCACACTTCAGACCTTGAATGATCCCAAGTGATCATAGTTCTAACATTTAGCTGTTCCTACATTTATACAAAGCTCTAGTATTTATCAGTAGTTAAATTCTGTGCTGTATGGCTCATTATCACCCCAAAAAATCAAGGCATTCCATCAGAGATTGCTTTCATAAAGTGTTAAGGCAGTTTCAAGACAGTAATCCAAGTGACCTACCAATCCCATCTGGTTAATATTAGGCAGAAAAGCTCCTTGGCAACACTCATGTCACCACAGAATTCCTGAGAAAACAACATGTAACTGTTTGATATCAGACACAATGTGCCTAATCTATTTCAGACTGCAGAGAACTAACACAAAGAGGATCTGTGCTAAATAGTACCACAGACTTGACTTTCCTATACAGGTATTCCCTGAGCATCATTTAGCTGTGGGTATAGAACATAAACCATAGCCAAAAGATGTATTGAATTTGAGCTCGTATCTATGGTGAAGATTTTTATTTCATATCCTAAGTGCTACCCCAACTCATCTTATGACTTATTCCTAACATATTCTGAAAACTGATGTTTAATAGCTTCAATACAATGTTACGAGACAACATTATAGAATCACAGAATCGTGTAAGCTGGAAGTGACCTTTTAGATCGAGTCCAACCATTAACCTAACACTGAAAAAACCACCACTGCACCATGTTGCTAAGAACCACATCTACCCATCTTTTAAATACCTTCAGGAATGGTCATTCCACCACTCCCATGGGCCAGTCATTCCAATATTTGATAACCCTTTCCATGTAGAAAGTTTTCCTAATATCCAATCTCAGCTTCCTCTGGCACAACTTGAGGCCATTTCCTCTTGCCCTACTGCCTTTGACTTGGGAAAAGAGATTGTAGTGGGGGGGCCAAAACTGAACATGGCATTCAAGGTGTAGCTTCACTAGGGCCAAGTGCACAAGAACAATCACTTCACTAGTTCTGCTTGACAAACTAATCCTGATATAGAATGCTTTTGGCTTTCTCGGCCACCTGGGCACACTGCTGGCTCATATTCAGCCAACAGTCGACCGATACTCCCACATTCTTTTCTACCATGCAACTTTCAAGCCACTCTTCCTCCAACCTGTAGCACTGCATGGGGTTGTTGTGACCCTAGTGCAGGACCTGGTGCTTGGCTTTGTTAAATTTTATACCACTGGCCTCTTCCCATCCATCCAGGATTTATGGTTGACAGGAAACTGAACATGACCATTCAACTAACTAGTAAATGTTTGGTTTTATTCTAATTCAGAAAAGACAGCATTACACTTCAGTGTTCAACACTTCTTTCCAGGTTCAGTTGTCTCCTTAATAACCATTAAAACATCATAAAATTTTCACCAAGGTCTTTAAATTCTTGCATCAGTAGTTCAGCATAGTGAAGTGTTGCCATTACTATATATCTTCATATTTCTTAAAATTTCCTGCATGTAGGTAGATTTCTGGATTACAACTGTTTGAATACCCTCACATTAAAAATGTTAGCCATATATTCAAAGTACATGTATGAATTATTTTGTCAGGGTCAATAAATTCTTCCCCATTCCTGCAGTTTGTGTGGATATTTTGCATAAAATATTTTATCTTTAGCCACTAAATAATATATATTGTCTGTGACTCCGTGTGAAATTCAAAACCATCATGTTGTTTTTTTCGTTTTTGTTAGTTTGGTTTGGTTTGGTTTGGTTTTTGGTTGGGGGCGGGGGGGGGTTGTTTGTTTGATTTTTTTTTTATAACTTAGTGCTATGAACCCCTAGGGGAAAAAAAAATAAAATTTATGGAAAAGCTTTCAGAGCTTCAACTACAGCAACTCTGTGACATTGTTATGTAAGAATTAAATAAGTGTGCCATCTCTCTGCACTGTAGATTGTGAACTGCAGAATTCCCAGAGGGGGAGTTTCAGGTAGATCACTATCAGCTGTTGGAGAATATTCATTGATGATGTGAGAATCATTATTCACAGGCTTTTTCTGCAGATCTTCGCATCACACCAGAATTTTAAACTCCTCATTTATGTCAGCAGGTCATTGAAGTAGAACTACATTTCTTAGGGAAGAGATGATATATACAATAAAGTGGATTAATACATACCACTGAGGACTAATGCAAGTTTACAGTGTCATCTTTTTTCACATATAGGCATTTCTGGAGATTATGAAGGCTAAAGCCATTTTTCTTAAGTCATTATAAATAGAGACAGTTTACAATATCTGCACCAAGATCTCTTACTAAATTTTTCAGGAAAGAACATCAAGCAAATCAGCAAAAGCAATTTTTACAGTTTCACTTCTAAATGTTATAATTGCTTGTGTACCGCAATAGAACCCAGAATTCTTAGCTGACTACTGGAATTTCTTATGCTAGGCAATATATAAATAATGTAAGATGAGATGTACATAAATTAAGTTCATTTCCCCACCGTCACAAAATGTAGAAGCAGAAGAAATGATCAGAGAACCATATATAATCCCGACTGAATTCTTTAAAAGATTATTTTTCATAATGTGAGATTAAATAATTCTTTGTGCATGGGCCTTTATACCATTGCCATCATGTACCCAATCAGTGCATATGAAACCATGGAAAGCGTTCAAGTGAATCTGTATCAGTTTAGAAAAAAAGGTCACTCACAATGTTTCAGGTGAGGAAAGAGCTAACAGCGTTCCCAATGAACATAATTGGTCATAATTAAAATGCAGAAGGAGAAAAAAGAAACAAAAAGGAAAATTGGGCACAGATAGGGAAGTACAACCTTCTTGATCTTTCAACATCCAGTGCAAAATTGAATTGTCCTTCCTTATAGAAAAAGTTTGTCTTCATCTTCATCTTGGAGGTGAAAAATTAAATATTGTGTCATTGGGTCCTAAGTGGCGTGTTTCAAAACTTTTAATAAGGAATGAAGGAGGTACAAAGTGTCAGTGGAGGTTTAGGCTTAGAAGGAGGTAAGATAAGCAGAGTTCAGTGGAGTAAAGCTAAGGGACCAGGAGAAGTCAGTCTAATCCTTTTAAGGATGATGGTGGCAAAAGCAGTCAGGTATCAACAGGGATCCAAAGACTTGGGGATGTGAATGACTGAGGAACAAGCACCCTGCTTCCCAGCAGCCATGTTCTCCAAAAGTATTCCCTTTGATACATGTCTTGTGTCTGTACTTCTTAACCATTCTTTCTCAAGCTACATTTCGTCAGGGAGGAGTTTTCCTGACATGTATGCTTCTGTTGCAATGATGGGATGAACTGGGAGAAGAACGTACACTAGCATGAGGCAAAACCTACCTTCTAATGACGTACATTATATCATGGATCCCTATTATATTTTCCCTTTTCTCTTCCACCTTTTTCCCAGCAATGTCTTTTGCAACCTCAAAAGATCAGTGTATTTCTTTTTTCTTTTTTCTTTTTTTTCCTGTACAGAAACTGTTTCAGACCTTTTCTCACCTCTCCATTTTGTAGTTCTATTACATACACTTTTATTATGTAATATTCTATGTGTATTTTACATCTATATCTACTTATAGTCATATAGTTAGAGAGGAATAGAAAGACAGGATGTCGCCAGATCTGCCTACACTATTCAAACTGCGAACATGTGAAAGGCTACATAGGAGTAAAAAGAAAAAAATTAAATCAAAAGACAATAAATTGTGCCACAGTTGTGTCCACTGCCATGAAAGCAGACAAAAATCCTAGTCTAAGCTTTGATTTGCAGATGAGGCCCCTGAGCACAAAATGTGGCACCCAGAAGTTCAAAAATTAAAGTCTATAATCCTCACAACATCCTGAGAAGAGACTACTGACACATAAGACTGCTCTAGGAAAATTCTCAAGATGCGTAGTGTGCTGCTGCCATAAATGGTCAGGACTGCTGCCATCTTGGCATGGCTGAGCCACTACACACTTATTTGATTCTTAGCCCCATTAGTAATCCACATAGTTGTGCTTTGCTCAAGGCCTCAGTTGGAATGGGAGATATTCTTTAGTAGAGCTACAACACACCAAAAAATCAGGTCAACACAGCATTCAGCAGCCATTGATACTTTAATTGAAAAATGTGGAACTGAGAAAAGAAGAAGACATGGTTATCCTTGTTAAATATCATATAATATTCATACTTATTCAGAAACTAGGAAATACAACCTCAACGTCCTTCTTAACATGAAGATGCTCAAACTTAAGTTTCCCATCCCAAATTTGAAGCTGGTGGCAAGGATCAGCAGATTAATTACATGCTTCTGAGGAATCCATACTGATGAAAAGTAAAGAATTCTATGCTGTTCATTCAGTTTATAAAGCTTTCAACTTAAAAACAAAAATCTGTTTACTTTTCTGATCATACAGACAGACTGAAGACCAAAGAGAAAGATAGTCAATTCCCACAGAAATAAAAAACTAGTTGTCAGTATCTATGATACATCAATCATATCAGCATTTCCCCCTGTTTTTCTCCTTAAACATTTATAGATTTATAGTGTTTTTCTAAATGTTTCAGCTAACAAAGAAATATTTACTTTTCAGATTCTGAACAAGAATCTCGAACAACCTGTAACAAAACTGTTTGTGGCCATACTGATATGTAGAAAAAGAAACTATTCCAACAATTTATATGGATTGCTATATTCTTATACCGTTTCAAAGGCATCCACTATTAAATGCATTTAGTACCATTATACTGGGCTAGAGATCTGGTACAACTGTTTTTACAGTTACATAGAAAATACTTTTACTCTGTCTGAAGGTATTTATTAATGCACTACTGCTAGTATCCAAAGAATATAATTCATAGATGCGAGAATGTATTTTTTAATCATTTTGTTTTCACATATCTAACTTGACAGCTTTGTTAAATTGTTTATGATTAACTTCTGTGGAAATTACACACATATTCTGTTCAGTGGATATCAATTTATTTTATAACTCTACATCTACTTTAAATGTTTTATTTAATGCATCTTTCTCCATCAGAGAGAACAGGAACTGAAATTCTATCAGAATGGATTCTGTCAGGATTTCCTCTATCTTTTGGACTAATCTTTACCTCGCCCTATCACTGTAATTCCATTTCCCAACATACATCAATAAGGATTTCAGCTTTGATGAGGCCACATCATAGTTTAACAAACACTTTTCTCTTTTCTGTTTTAACCATTGATGTGATGCGCTTTCAATTAGCAATCAGTGTTTTTATATTTATAATTTTTCAGCTAGAAATTAGTTGTTGGTTATGAGGAGCATCTGTTCTGTCTATATTTGATACAGCTGTAATTGGGATAATGTTTGCTAACCAAGGAAGACAGGAAAGATTACAGTAGTGAAATTCTGAGACCATACTAACTGTCAAACTGAGTTATAAACCAGTTTTCAGTGTCATTGATCTTTATATGAAACTTCTATCACTCAGTAGAATCAGTAGGGAATGCAACTGAACTAAGAAAAAAAAAACTATATTCTTGTTCTCCCCCTTTTTTTTTTTTTTTTTTTATCTCTTTCATCTGACATGGTAGAAAAATCACCTCTTGCTGTATTTGTAGAAGCATGCACAAAATAAGGGAAGTTCACCTAGTATGAAGGTTCAGAATTTAACGTATTTGTAGATTATAACTTTGTGTTAGCTACAAATATATTCTAGTTCATGTGTACCTTGCTGATTCTCCTCTTGCTGACCTTTTCTATGAGAAAACTTCTTTGGAGTTAGCATAGCTTCTTTTAAAGTTTAATTGAAAGATAAGGCAATTTATTTGAAATATATTTAATGTATTTAATATATTTATCTAGTTGTCCAGTAGTTAACATATTGGTACATTTCCAAATTTTAACAAGTCATTGCTTATTTAAACAGTTTTATAAAATACTCCTGCTGTTTATTTAGCTTAAGAAAATATGCAGACATCAATTGCAGTGTCCATACACAAGCAGTAGTAATGAAGAAAACAAAAGTCTTGGGGCAATCAGTTATCTAAAATAAAACCAAAACAAGCTAAATAGAGGACAGCTGGAAATCATTCTGAGTAGTATTCACTTCATACAAATCTATTAACTGTATCTATTTCTCTGTACATTTACATTACCCAAAGATGTCTGAGACATCTTCACAGATCTGGTAGACACTAAGCAACACCAGCTGAAAACATGTTTTCTATGTCTCAAGAACAGAAGAGCTACACTCAGCATCTGGAATGGCAATAGATGCCTAGTTTGATCAGCTGAACTCAGCACCAGCTGCCTGAAATGTCTAAATATGAGCAAGGTGTTTAATTTCTCACCACAGAAGGTCCCTTATCTATATTATACTTCCATAAACTTCTTCACAAGACATGCCACAATGACTTTTCAATTAAGTATAATCAATTTTGTCTGATTGGGTGATTGATGCCACCAAATACAAAGTAAAAGATGGGAAGTAAGTAATGGAATCATACATGATATAGGAAGACTAGGAAGAAATGAAACACTAGTAACATCAGGATTGCAGAAAGAAACAATGAATATTAGAAAAGGTCCAAGTCAAAATTCACCTCTCTATTGCCTTTAAAGTATATCTGTAACTCAGCAGAGGCCATTTACAATTTTATATTGACAGTCCAGCCTGAGACTGCCTAAAATGCTGTCTGTCATGTAGACATACAATAACTATGTCTTATAAGGATGATCCCATAGAGAGCTAACGAGTCAACTTGAGACTGGTCACTTCAGACCCATCAAAGCATGTGATGTCCAATTAGCTAATCTTAGTGTTCACAGTGTGTACAGGACTGTAACAGGGGCTATGATAAAGAGGATCATGCACATAAAGTGTTTGTGCTGGACTGTCCCACAGTCCCACAATGGCTAAATCTAAGTACTGTAATAAATAAAAACAGAGTAGACAGGATGACAGTTTCAGTTCAAAAGACATTTCAGACATAGCCACTTGACTCTCCCCTTTTAGCCACCTTCCTACAATGTAGCACAACTCGAAGTACAGATACCCTCTGCTTTTTTATGACATTCATCTGCATGTAGGGTGCAAAAGAGAAAGAGTGAATAGACAGAGTTTTCTATAGCTAAGCCAATGAAGAAAAACAAATGAAAAGCACTATATCTTACAGTACAGGCTGCCATTTCTAGTCCTGAGTTACTTATAATAGCTATATATTCATATATTTATGTGTACATAAAACAGAGTTATTTTTTTACAAAGTGACATGATCCAGATCATATAATCAAACTTGACTGTCCTTCCATTTGCCCCTTATAGTGAGTGGCCACATCTACACATTCTATTAGCAGTACCTGAAAGCCACTCTGCTAGGAACTTTGCCAAGGTATTTTCTGGAAAAATTGCTAAGTGAAACAGGCTATTTCTTCCCAGAAGTTTGATAATGATTGAACTAATGCTTTGAGCCTGCTTTATGTAGTCACCTTGATTACTTGTCCCAGTCACATACTAGGAAGCCCAGCTGTAACTGGCAACTCAGCTGCGGAAATGTAAAGAAAGCTTTCTTTGAGAAAAAGAAAGTACTGTTGATACTAGCAGTCACAATCAGTGTCTTTCATTTAATACTGTAGAAATAATAACGCTTTCTGAAACTCAAGTGTCTGCAGTAGGCAAAAGTCTGTGGCCAAACAAAGGTACATGAAACCTGCTCAAGAATATACCCTAAATGGAATGAAAGCATCACTGAGAATTTCTAAGTCTATCTGTAAGTGTATGAGTAGAAGTACTTGCAGATGGACAAAGCAGAGAAATAATGATGAATAAATGCAGATACCAGGAAGCAGAAGAATTTGGGCGCCAGCAGCTGGTGGGGAGCGGGGTGGGGGGGGCAGGTTTTGGGGATCTAAATGTTAGGTTTAGTGTTTGAGTCATCTTATGTTAAGGGATTAAAAAGAAAACACTTTATATCTCTTCAATAAACAACGGAAATTGCATCATAAATTTCTGATTCCATTTAATCAATTCCTTCTCCTACCAGAAACAATGCACTAACTTCCAAACTTTTACTGGTTGTTCAGATCAAATGGGGCTATATTTCAGGCTGCTTTTAAAGCATTTTTTGAGAAGTCCTGACAGTTAAAACCAAGAAAGCACATGAATAGTAAAAGCTTAAAGCATTCTGCTGTGAGAGCAGGTAGGTTGTTAATTTGAACTTTATTTAAAATTAAAATATTACTGTAGCATATTTATTGTATTTGGGTAATTTTGATTGGGGAAATGGTAACCAAAAGTCTTTTGTTACAAGTGAAAGAACTTGAAAGGATCATATTGTCTCTCTCACAGAGCACATCAGCAGCAAAATTATTCTGCCCAAGGCACAGGAAACAAATATTGTTAAGTACAACACTATTTCTGTTATGATCTCTCTACTGTCCTCAAGGACTGTCGTGTTTCTGATACCAATTTCTTCATGTGTCACTTTTTGTAACAAGTCTTTATGCCCTTGTACACCCTCAGCCTGTTTATCTGGGTTCACATCTATGGACTTTCAAGACTAGAGGGACAACCAAGGACAATAGTTTTTCCCAAAACTCTAGTGGTATACTAAGGATAATGGTAAACTACCTAGTTTCCTAAGAAACCTCAGCCTACTTGCACAATAGGATTAAAAAATGAAAATATTCTTTCACTTATTCTCAGCAAAACTCAAAATATCTGAATTATCTATTAATAATCTCTCATAGAATCCCATAATTGTCTGGGTTGGAAGGGACCTTCGAGATCAGCTAGCCCAACCATCAGCCTAACTCATAAAAAACTGTCACTAAGCCATGTCTCTAAGCATGTCAAACTGTCTTTTACGTACCTCCAGGGATGTGCATCAACCACTTTCCTGGTCAGCCCATTTCAATACTTAATAACCCTTTCAGTAACCCTTTTTTATTCTAATTTTTTTTAGAATCTAATCTGAACCTCCTGTGGCACAACTTGAGGCCACTTTCTCTTGTCTTAGTGCCTGTTACTTAGGAGAAGAGACAGATCCCTGCCTCTCTACAATCTTTCAGGTAGTTGTAGAGAGTTATAAGGTCTTCCCTCAGCCTTCTCCAGACTGAACAACTTCAGCTCCCTTAGCCTCTCCTCATAAGGCTTACTCTCCAGACTCCTCATCAGCTTTGTGATGATCACCTCCCTAATTCTACTCACCACTGCATTTCTGATACAGGTCAGAATGCTATTGACCTTCCTGGCATCTGGGCACACTGCTGGCTCATGTTCAGCCAACAGGTGGCCAACACCTCCGGGTCCTTTTCTGCCAAGCAACATTCCAGGTGTTCTTCCCCAAGCCTGTAGTGCTGCATAGGGGTGTTGTAACCTAAGTGTAGGACCTGACACTTGGCCTTCTTGAACCTTATCCTGTTGGCCTCAGCCAGATCCCTCTGCAAAGCCTTTCTAACTTCAGGCAGATCGACGCTCCCACCTAACTTGGTGTTGTCTGCAAACTGAGTGAGAGTGCACTCGATCTCTTTGTCCAGATCACTGATAAAGATCTTAAAGAGAATTGGCCCCAGTACCAAGCCCCAGGGACACTGCTTGTGACCGGCTGCCAACTGGATTTAATTCCATTCACCACCACTGTCTAGGTTCAGCCCTCCAGCCAGTTTTTAACGCAGCAGAGAGTATTGCCATCCAAGCCATGAGCAGCCAGTTTCTCCAGGAGAATAATGCAGCAGACTGTATCAAAGGCAAGGTAAACAATATCCACAGCCTTTACCTCATCCACCAAGTAGGTAACTTTATCATAGAAGGAGATCAGGTTTGTGAAGCAGGACCTGCTTTTCATGAACACCTGCTGGCTGGGCCTGATCGTCTGGGTGTCCTTCACGTGTTGCATGATGACACTCAGGATGATCTGTTCTATGACCTTCCCAGACACCAAGGTCAGACTGACGGGTCTGTAGTTCCCCCAGTTACAAATTTTTAAATTAGTTGATCCAATAAAATATTGATGGAAGTTTCAATCTGGTTTTGGTAGTGGAGTAAAAACATATCCTCACCCCCTCCCTAAAAATATTTCATTTGTGACCTTTCTCTCCCGATGCTATGTGACTAACATTCTGTTACAACCTACATATATGTCGTGGTTCAGCCTCAGTGGCAACAAAAGCGCCATGTGACAGTCCCTTGGCTCCGCCCCCCAGCGGTGTGGAGAGGATGAGAAAGAAAAGGCAGACTCATGGGTTGAGATAAAAACTGTTTACCAGAGCAGCAGGTATTGCAGGGAAACAGTAACACAGGTGGAGGATACAAACAGGAGTACAATACCGACCGCACCCAGCCCTGCACCGCACCGCGCCACGCCACCCCGACCTCCACTGACGCCGCTGAAGTACACCCTGGCGCTGCCCACGCATGTATATGCCTACGCTGTGACATCGCCACGCCCACTTCCGGTTGTGGCCTCTCCCCTCCCCGGCTAGCTCCCTGCTGCCCCTGGGCCTGGCACACATGGGGTGGAATATCTGTGCTGGATAGAGACAGGGGAGAATCAACCCTGTCCCTGCTGGAAACTAGGACAATATACCAGGACAATATCTTGGCAACTATGATATAAGTAAATTTACAGAACTTCTGGATATCTGGATATCTTTCACATTCACCATGTTGTAGCCTGATGCTACTTTTACCAACCAGTAAATATTTGACAAATTTTTAAAGGAGTTGAAAACTCCAGGCCCATAATTGTGTATGTATAAATAATACTTAAAGCCAACTGCATATTACATTTATTATAACTAATAGTGCTGAAAGTACTTAATCAGGGTTGACTCTCACATAGGGATCTTTATGGGCATAATTAATATCATGTAAGAAGACTAGTTCTGAACTTTATTATATATGATTTTAATATACTAAAAAGCTAGAACACAAGAAATGATTCGTGAGAGAATTTCAAAAGATTTATGCATCTCTGGCGAGCACTAAGATGTTATATATAGCAGCCAACTCGGTTGCCAGAAAATGCATTATTTTGCTACTTTCCACAAAAGTAAAGTGTTTAAATGTTGTTTGTATTCCTTTCCTCAAGTCCTCTCTCACACACAAACACACACTGCATGCATTCCCACACAGACTGCTTTGCAAGGGTAGTAAAAAGAATCACAGATTCACAGAGTGATATGGGCTTGGAAGGGACCTCTGGAGATCATCTAGTCCAACCTCCCTACCAAAGTAGGTCCACCTACCTGTGGAACAGGAGCACCTACAGATCTACCTTCAGGTTGCACAGGAATATGTCCAGGCAGGTTTTGAAGGTCTCCAGAGACAGAGACTCCACCACCTCTCTGAGTATCACTTTCAATTAGTTTAGTTTCCTTCATATTAAAAATAACGACTGAAATTTTAAATTAAAAACAAACAAACAAACAAACAAACAAA
>VXBW01006614.1:1231949-1281196 GCA_013400375.1 Thinocorus orbignyianus
ACAAAACCCCCCCCCCCCAAAAAAAAAAAAAAAACCAACAAAAAAACCCACAAACCAAAAAAAGGTAAAAAATATCCCAGATTTTGTTGCAGGACATTTGTGAAAAAGACAACCAGAATATGCTCTTATAATATTTTAATGTTTTATTGAAAAGATTCTGTATCATGAATACATCCTGAAACAGTAGAGACAAATTGTTTTATCTGATGAAACCATCAAAAAAGTTTAAGTAAAGCTAATAACTCTTAGTATAGGAATTGTATATCTATCATGCCAAAGGTTTAAAGGGCAACCACATGAAACACAGGCTTAAAGGGCTTCAGCGTTATCGCTCTCTGGACTCATTCTCTATTTTTAATAAAACAGGTTTTTCCCCATGAGGCCTTATATTAGTTTATACTGTATTTTCAAAAATAGCTTTTTCATAAATTCTGTCATAATCAGAACTCTTCTCTTTATAAAAATGAAGAGAGTGTAGCTACACACATATATATGTAGAAAGAGGCAGATGTGCTTCAAACCAGTTGTTTATGAACAAGTTTAAATTTAGAAGGTCTATATAACCTCATGACCTCCTTGTAGTCCTCCTGAGTTACTTTGCCCTTTTTCTAAGGTCATAAGCTCTCTTTATTCCCCTGAGTTCCAATCAAAGTTCTCTGCTCAGCCAGACCATTCTTCTTCTTTTCCAGTTTGTTTTTTGGCAGGTGGCCTGCTTCTGCACCTTTAAGGTTTCTTTCTTGGAGAGTGTCCAGCCTTCCTGGACTCCTTTGCCCTTCAGAACTGCCTTCCAAAGGGCTCTGTCAACCAACCTCCTAAAAAGGCCAAAGTGCACCCCCAACAAGTCCAAGGTGACAGTCTACCAACCCCCTCCTTCAACAATCAAAACCTCTATTCCTTTGTGGTCACTATGCTCAAGACAGTCTGCAACTATCACATCACCCACAAGCCCTTCTCTGTTCACAAACAGATCCAGAAGGTCATCCTCCCTGCTTGGCTCACTCACCAGCTGTGTTAGGAAATTATTTTCCACGTACTCCGGTAACCTCCTAGACTGTTTCCTCTCGCGGTATTGTGCAGACCTCTGGCAACTTGAAGTCCCCTACAAGAACAAGGGCTAGAAATTTTGACACTTCTTACAGCTGTCTATAGAAAATTTTGCCTGCCTTTCATCCTGGTTGGGTGGTCTATAACAGACTCCCACCATGACTTCTGCCTTGTCAGCCTTTCATCTGATACTTAACTGTAAACACTCAACCCTATTATCACCATCATTAAGCTCTGGACAATCAAAACTCTCCCTAATATATTTACAGGGCTATCCCACTGCCTTTCCTTCCTCACCTATCCCTTCTGAACGGCCTGTAGCCATTGATAGCTGCACGCCAGTCACTTCAGCAGTCAGTCAGCCCAAATCACAACAGATGGGATTAATTCCACCAAGTTTCAGTAATGGCAACTAGGTCATAGCTTTCTAGTAGCATGGTGGCTTCCAACTTTCCAACTCCTCCTGTTCTTTGTTCATGCTGCATGCATTGTTTGAGAGAACATGTGTGAACTAGTCTCCAGAAAAACTCTCTCAGATGCAGATTGCTAGCTTTTAGAAGTCAAGAGCAGACCTAAACAGGCACATAAGCACCTGGTGCCACTATGATGTCCTAGACATTCACAGAGGTTGGTAGATACAATGCAGCTAGGGGTAAAGTGAATTCCCTGCAGCATCTAGAAAGATATGAAACTCCTGCATAGGAGTAAATGAAATGAACAGATCTCTAAATTGAAGTCTGATTACACCAAATTCCATTGAATATTTTGACTTTGGAATCTATTCAGTTACCTAAATTTCCTTGTCTGGTACCGTTTGAAATAGGACATCCAAATTTGCTGACAAATACTGCAAGGGGCTTAGAGGAAGTACTCCTTAGAGCATTTTAAAGGACACTAGATGCTAATAGTCAAGCAAGTAAGGTGTGTCCTGAGAAAAGTGCTTTAGATGGTAATCCAAAGAAATTCTGATGGCACCTACCACATTAACAGTGCTCTGTCTGGAGCTGTGTTAACTGATGAGTTCATGATTCATTCGAACTTGATGACTTTTTAAACGCAGATACTTGAAACTTTTTGTCTGATTCTCCTGTAAGTAATGATCCCTTTGAACTAGTCTGCAGCCTATGAAGGATCCATAATCAGTTCACAAACTGCCTGGCAGAAAATTCCTTGGCAACTGTCCATTGAGTCCATAATGTTATGCCATGCTTTTCTGGCAAAGGACCCATCAGAAAACTTCATAATATAGAGATGCCCATTACCAAAAGTAACAATCCATGCTTACAGAAATTTTACCAGCTGCACCAGCATAGTATTTGTCAGCACACTTAAAACTCTGAACTTATACCAGTACAATTCTCCATGTCAATGTTTTTATACCTAAGTAAGTATAGCTTTTTGGCTTACCTAAAGCTGTATCTCAGGCAGCATAGGAAATTCCTATTCTCTGGAATAGAAATAAATTCTGTGGAGTCTTCTTTGTAAAACAAGAATAAGACAAAACTAAATTATTCGTAAGTATAGTTTTCTGAATTGAAACATAATCCCACAAAACTTGGTAAGAATGTTTAAAACCTCTGCTCTTGAGTCTGATAGAACTATTAGGGGAAAAGAACATAGCAGATGCTTTATGTTCCAGCAGCTATAAATTGCACTTTCCTTTTGGCATTGGAAACTCATTTTAAGAATTAAACTCTCCTGAATGTTCAGATGCCATGGAAATTACTACTGTTATTTAATTATGAAATCATGCCTGTTTACATAACTTTCAAACGCTAACTAACAATTTTTTGTTCAAATTACTGGCTTTCCAGATTTACATGTAGATATCAAAGGTAGTTTCAAAGTATTGCTATTGCGTATTACTGTATATAGTAATGCTATTATATGACATTACCATTAGAATGATTAATTGTAAATAAAAAAATCAAAATATGTAATAACCCTCCCTACTTCCTGTAATTTTACATCGTAGTAACACTTTCAGAGTGAAATTGCACTGATGAGGGGTACATGAAAGGTTTACATGATCTAGCTGCCCGTTGTATCAGAGACTTCAATTCTAGGCTTATGTTTGTATGATATCCTTGGTCAAAAACAAAGAAGTATACAGAAACCAGGCCAGTAGCCTAAATAGAACATTGAAGTGTCATTTTGTTTTCCTCAGGGATATGAAAGATATAAGAAGCTGGCAGATGTAATATATAATCCATATATATAATATTAGAACTGTCTGATAAACAAGAATTCTGTTTCACATGTATAATGTCATGAGGTTGAAATTTACTTTCATCTTCCACCAGCATAAAACTGAAATTTATCATGAAGCAAAAAATACCTTCAAAGACACAGAGACATGTAGGGTACTTTCCTGACTTCAGGAAGAAGCAGACTTCATTCCTGCTTTAAATAACTTAGTGTAGACATTGAAATTTTGCTCGCTCTTGAGATGATTAACTGAACCACTAAGCCTGTGGCTATTCTGTGGAGTGACCTTCTGTAATTAATAATTTCACCCTGAAGCCTAGAAAGTTTTATTGTAACTAGCATTTTCCGTGAAAACTTTTGAATTCCATGAAGAAGAATATCTTGGGAAAAAAAAAAAAAAAAAAAAAAAAAAAGGTAAAAAAAACCTTAGCAAGCTAAAGTGGAAAAAGGTTAGAAGAAAAGTGAAAGAAATCTCTGGCAAAAGTTAATAGCAACCTAGAAGAAATGAATAGATTAGCAAAACCAGTAAAACTTCCTGAGTCATACTTCTGTACATTTTGTTAAAATTTGACTTTTGGTGAAATACAGCTGTATTATACTCCCATTGACTAAGAAACTGCAGAATACCACCAACCGTGACCAGGCTGAGAGACCTCACTTGTCACAGTTCTACATGACTAAGCTAAAGATACCAACCACCCCTACCAGGGGAACAGATGATATTCCTATGAAGTTCTTAGCAGATGGTGTCTGATGAGGGTACTTCCTCCATGTAAGGACTGTACTTAGAATTCTAAAGACAATGAATCTTTTCTGGAGCTTATTCACTTTTTTAAAGAAGTAAAGTGCTGGCTGCTGCTGGGCATGGAAAACACAGTAACCAACTGAGAAAATTTAATAGGTATTACAAGGTAAATCTCAAAACTGAGTTGGATGGCTATGTTCCTTGGAACTACAAGCAATATTTTCACTGGACATCAAAAATGGTCTTCTCTAAGCTCTGAGTTTTCCTGGTTTTGTACATATAACAAATATACAACAGAAGGAGAAAGACAAAACTTCCTGTGAAAAGAAATATACTTTACTGCATTCTTACTCTCTGTATAGAATCTGACTTTGCTAAGACAGTGGTAAACATGACCCTCACTTGAAAATATGTGCAAACACGCACACACACATATTGGCTTTGTTTATTAATTTTGGATTTTCAAAATTCAGAGTATTATTCCCTGCTCCTTTTCCTATTCTGGGCTTTGGGATGTTGGTGGTTTTTTTTTTCCTTATTTTATATGGGCAATATGCTTATTAGTGAAAAATTGTTTATGCATGTATCATACATGCATATATATTTATATTTATTCTTTTGGTCAACAATGATTTTCCTCAGTTTCTTGATAAAGACTAGACTTGGTAATGTCTGTTGTTACAGAAATGCCAGTATTCTGACGGGGTTTCTCATTGCTGAAGCAGATTCCTTTGTCTTTAATTCAACAAATCTTTTTTATCCAGGAAAACTCCTTAACCCTTTATAGCTATCAATATTAACTAGACCACCTGAAACAGCACTAGTGTTAACTGCACAAGGTTTCCAGCCTATTATAAAGCATCTGTAAATCAGATAAATTTAGAAAACTAATTCAAAGCTATAGATAAAATTGATCATTTAAAAGCATCAATAAGGTATACCTTCGGTTTCGTTAAATATCAAAAAAATATGCAACTCAGATAATAATTCTTTAAACTTTCATAAAAATCATTTTATATATAAATACACTGAAGCAACTTGAAAGATTAATTTCTACATCAACAGAAAGAAGAGTAATCAATCTGAGATTGGTTTAGGTGTAATGAAGAAATAAATGTAATTACATTTTATAATATTTGACCTTTTCGCTCAATGTTGTATAACTTTAATTAACAATTTGAAAAATATGAAAATTAGTTGCTTCAGCATCATGCATAATAGCAGAGTTGAAAAGATATGTTGAAAACTAATGATATGTGGAAATTACATCCCATGAGACTTTCAAATATTATTTTTTTCAAGTTTACTAAATTCTCAGTGTGCCAAAGACCTGAGGAGTATACCTTACTGATTCTGGAAAGCTAGTCTGCAGTATCTATTGGCAGAGAGTTACTCTGTAGAACTGAAGGGAGGGAAGCTTATCAGAATGAATATCAGATTGAATAAATCCATAATTTTTAGCAAGGGAATGTGCCCTTTGATTCCCCCAGATAAAAGAGCTAACATTTTTAACTACAGTACTCTGAAAACTCATGAGAAAATACTCCTGTTTTCCATTTCATTGCCTACAGTAACCTGAACCAAGAAATGAATTAATCAAGTGAACTGTTCTATCAAAGTACTAAAAGGTTTTAGCTTTATTATGCCTTCACTCTTTTTCATCAATTTCTTGCTATTAGCTATCTGTGGCAGATAACAGGTAAGACTAACAAATAGGTAGTAAGAATGATAACTATACTCTTATCACTTCTATTCTATTTAGCTAACCTTGATGCTTTTGTCAGAGGAAACTTGAACTGAGCTCACAAATTGACACTGCTAGTTTTGTTGCCCTATAAAACCGAATCAGCTATCTTTGAACTGCTGTCTGGAATAGAGTTTTCTCATCTTCACCTATTTATGGTGAAGAAAGAACTTGAAATTCTGGAACCTTTGATATCAAAAAGATAAAGGTTCTAGCCTTCCAGGTCCTGTATAATGAGCATCTAAGGGAATTAAATTAAAATTTGGGAATATATAAGTCTTCTGCTTTAAGGTCAGAAAATGACGAACTAAGTACACTTCTCTTTCCTTAATATATATAAAAAAAATGTGTTTGAAAGAAAGAAAGAGAGTGGAAAGTAGCACAAACAATAACAGTTTTAAAGTGAATAAAATTAACCCTACACAGCTTCTCAAATATAGTACAGTTCCCTTGCCCCAAAATGAAATCTTTAAAAAAAGTAGTTAGTCTTTCAAGTCACTAAAACAAAGTTATCATTTATTTGTAATGCCAGAAAAAAATAAAATCAAATAAAATAAATAAATAAAAATCCTAAAATTAGTTTTCAGGTAATAGGTGGTGTTTGTACACCAATGTTCAATGAGATTTTGCCTAGCAGTAGGTCTGAAGAGACATTTTATCATTTAAAAGATTTGTGACAAATTCTGTTAGAAAATGCTGAATTTTAAAAACTGTTGTCACCACAATATATATCAAGAAACAGATTTACTCGTAGATTTGAAGAAAATTCTGCCCATACTTAAAATTCCAGTCAATTCTGATTGCAAACAGCCCAATTTTGGGGAGCATATGCTTTATTTCAAATGTTAAAAAATACATTCCTGCTTTAAGTGCAAAACATCATCATGAAGTTGCTGTAAATGCCTTTCTTCCCTTTTTCCTTCCTGTGTTTCATTGACTGGAAATGGGCACAGGGGAAGAGTGGAAGACAAGGCTTAAAAATATTGTACTATTACATCTATGTTTCACATAAACTCTTTCATTGAACAGGCATTCTTGTTCATGAACGCATCTAGATAAGAAAATAAGAAATACTGTGTCTGTAAACTGCATTCCAACCCAAATTTTACTTCCAATAGTGTCCAGTAAAGGATACTTAGAGAAAAAAGAATAGAGCACATATAGAATTTTTTTTCCATGGAATGTTTCCTGTTTCTGGTTAGAAAGAAGAAAAAAATATTTTAAATGGATTCTTTACAGATACTTTTGCAATTTTTACTTTTCTTGTCTTTCTTGTGCACTCCATTCCCTTCTTTTTCAGTTACATGCAAAAAAGTATATGGGTAGCAAATTGATCCAACATAGGCATATAATTTTATTTAGAGTTAAGTACTTTCCAATCAGAGTTAAAACATCCCACTTCTACTCCCACAGGCCTTCACCCCTTTTTTTCGTCAGTTAACTGTCATCTAAGAGAGGTATAATTAACAGAGAGATATGAAGACAGTGTACATCACAGAGAGTAAAGTGTTCAAGCATAAACAAGAATTGTGCCATTTCTGATGTTTAACTCACATATATAATGTACTACTGGATTAACTATACTGAATCTGGCTCCATCCTCCTTCAGCCCACCCTTCAGACACTTATAAGCATTAATAAGGTCTCCCCTCAGCTTTCTCTTCTTCAGGCTAAACAGTTCCAGCTCTCTCAACCTTTCCTCATAAGGGAGATGTTCCAGTCCCTTTACCATCTTTATTGCCCTACGCTGGGCTCTCTCTGGTAGTTCCCTGTCTCTCTTGAACTGGGGAGCCCAGAAGTGGATGCAGTGTTCCAGTTGTGGCCTCACCAGTGCCGAGCAGAGGGGGAGAACGACATCCCTCCAACTATTGGCCACACTCATCCTTATGCAGTCCAGAATTTCATTGGCCCTCTTGGTGACAAGGGCACATTGCTGGCTCATGGAGAGTTTACTGTCTATCTACCAGGACCCACAGATCCTTCTCCTCAGGTGTGCTTTCCAGCACGTCCACCCCTAACCTATAACAGTGACCAGATTTCTTCCTCCCCAGGTGCAGGACCCTACATTTGCTCTTGTAGAACCTCACTAGGTTCTTCTCTGCCCAGCTCTCCAGCTTGTCCAGGTCATGCAGGATGGTGGTGGATGGCCTTCTGGAGTGTCAGCCAGCCCTCCTAATTTGGAATCATTAACGAACTTGCTGAGGATACACTCAGTACCCTTGTCCAGGTCATTGATGAATATGTTGAACAAGACTGGACCAAGTATTGAACCCTGGGGGACACCACGGGTTATAGGCCTCCAACTTGAACCCAGTCTATTAATTACAACCCTCTGAGTCCTGTCACACAGCCAGTTCTCAAACCACCTCACTGCCCCCTCCACTAGCCCACACCTCCTCAGTCTCTTAATGAGGATGTTATGGGAGACAGTGTCAAAAGTCTTGCTGAAGTCAAGGTAGATGACATCTACTGCTTTCCCCTGACCTTTAATAAGAAAAGGAATTGAATGGTAGTGTATATCATGACTCAGAACAGGTATTGTGCACAAATAATTGGCTATTACGTTTGGAGAGAAAGAATCATAACAGATGAAAAATCTGTTACCTTAGATAATGCATCTTACAATGAGAAAGGAAAAAAAATACTTGACAATATTTGCGGAATTACTTGGAAAAAAAAAAAAAAAACTTCCACGAGGCATCACCAAAGTCTTTATGAAATTTTTCCATAACACATAGATGACATAAAATCTGAGTGGTGTGTTTTGTTTATTATTAAGGTACAAAATGGGGTGGTTTGATATTTAACTGATCTAAAAAGCAAGATTTCTTAAAGGAACCACTAGCACTGTGTTTGCATGCTGAATAACATGGCCTAACTTAGTCACAGGAAAGATGTTTTTGTTGTGCATGATCTGCATTTTTTTTTTTTTCAATTAGCAAGTCTCTATGACAAATACATACTGTAATAGGTCTTGTACAGCTGTATAGAATAGAAATGTGTCACCATCCATTTTTTTTTTTAACTAAGTTGAGAAACAACAGTGAAATAAAAGACTTTTGAAAAGTGAGGAATTCAATTAGTTTTAAAAGCCAGAGAGGGTTTGATTTGGACCAAATGACAGAAGAAGAATGGTAGTGAAAGAATAAAAAATTGTGTCCCTCTGTGGTATGTGGCTGTTAGAATATTTAGTACACCTATGTTATCTGAAGCAGTTGCATTTCATCTTAGGTGGTCTTACAGAATGAATCACAGAACATTATAGTATTAGAAGGGACGTCTGAAGATCATCTAGTTATGTTATATTATGGTTCTTACCAGAATATTATGTTCTGATATATTAATTTGGTTTGCCCACCTCCACATAATGCTGACATTAGATAAGAACTAACAAGTACAAATTCTCACTTCTTTACTGTTATTCAGAAATTATGTCAGTAAGTTTCAGCATAGTCTTCCACTGAATTCACTGTGGAAGTTTTATCTTTCTTTTTTTTTTTCTTATTTTTTCTTTTCCTGTTTTGGATGGCAAGCTTTGAAAAAACATAATCTGATTCTATTCTTTTTACCCCTCTGGGGAAGAAGGTTATTTCACCATTTTTCTTATTTTTTTTTTATTTTTCCTTTCTTCTGGATCAATAATCCTTCACCCAGGATTGGAGGTGAAATCCTTCTTTTAACCTCTAAAGTTACAAAGGAGCTATCACACATACATCCTCTTGAGAAGGTAAATAGTTTCTCATTATTTCTATTTTCCCATCTTGACTGATCTTGCCCGTGTATGCATGGTAGTTGGGAATGAGAAAGATCTTTCAGAGTTTGTTCAGCCCTTCGTTCAATATAGAACAACCTTAAGCACAAAACAGTACTTACTTAAACAGGGCTAAAAACTGCTTCCCAATAATACATATCATGATTCTTTAAAACATTTTCTTAAAGAGTCTGCACTGTTGTGCATCTATCCAAGCTGAGTTTCCTCATGAATAACAATTTTCACTGTTCAGCAAGACTTTCACACTACTTAGCACATTACAAATAAAAAAGGAAGTAGGAAGAAAGCTCAAGGAAGTAGTCATACTAAGAAACCCACTCCGTCTTCTTAAAGTGAGTCCAAAAAATTTCCATCTGTGGTAACCAGTATATAATTCTTTTAGGAAGTGTTAGATTATCTTCATTTGAAGATAAAATTCATTTGAAGATAAAATTCAGGACAAGCTTATTAAACTAATCTAAATCTGCATTTCTAGACCAAAGGCATAGGAAATCTGGCAGAAGGACCTGGAGGAGATAATACTGATAGTATGAAAGACAGAAATCTTTCTCAGAGAGTTCACAGATGGCAATGTTCTCTCTCTGAGTGTGTTTTTAAATTACATTTGCTGTCACATATTTTGTACAAAGCAACAAGCTTTGGCAGAACTTATAACCAATTTATAAGAATATCTTGGGACAAGGAGGCAATGAAACTAGAAAACATATTAGTGAGTACTACAATTTTTTGAAATATACATCGTTTACAAAATATTTTGTTTGCTAAATCTCATATGAAAATTATCTTTGAAAAGATGTGAGGGTTTTAAAAGATATATACCAAAATTTAGTCCTCTGTATTTCTTGCAGAAATGATAGTCAGAGGTGGACTGAATTACTTGTAGGAATACGCTATAGTCTTTCAATATCCATTGAAATAGCTTAGGGTGACTACTGTCCTAAAATAGACAGAGAGGGTCTGAAAACACTTTGTTTGAACCAGGTATCTGAATGTAGGTTAAGCATTTTGTGGGAATGTATCATTTATTCCCTTTCTGTAAAAAAAAGGGGTTTTTTGCATGCCTGTAAAATAGACATGTAAAGGTAGCTTGACGGGACTCTATGTGTAGTCACCTGATCTGATAAATTCATTTGCAGTCTGAAATGCTCTTAAACATTTTCATCAAGAAGTATTCTGTTATTTCATTCCCCTGGAAAACTGAAAGCTAGTTACAGTATTTCTGAGAAACATAAATTGTGTGTAAAAATTACCAAAGCTCTTTTCCACCATCTTCAAGGAGAGGGATACGAATAAGTGGAAGTTCTAAATCCTGATGTTGTCAAAGGAGTTTTAGACATCTCTGTATATGTACAGGACGAACTTCATTTTAATAAATTTAGACTTCTGTTATGTAGATACCCATATAAACTAATCATCTAGAGTGTCTGAAGAATTCAAGAAGAGAAATAGGAATTTTCAGGATGTACTTGACTTTGCCTGTCTTAGACTTATACCAGGAAAGTGGAAAAATGCTGCTAGGAAAAAGTCTTTAATCAAGACTCACAGCAAAACCAGAACAGTGCCAACAGTGGCTACATTTGGGATCCACTCACACATACACATAAACACACACACAAACTCAATAAAATATGGAACAAAACAAATAGAGGGGATTTTGTGATTTTTTTAAAGATGTTTACTGCTTTGCATGTAACTGCCATTTAAATGGAAATACTTTTTTAAATATTTGTGACATTTTTCCAATTCTATTCTCATTAATGTTAAAGAATTCTGCTGGCAGAGTTGTGAATACAAAGGTTCATGTTGAAAGAATTCTCGTGCTAGTCACTTTGCAGTATAAATCCATAGAAATCAACTCTAAACTAAATATTAATATTTGGAAAGTGACTCATATTTTGAATCTGAATTGTCATATCAGGTTTTCAGCTACTCCACTCATTTCCAAGTTCAACAAGTTAGGCATTGGGTATTTTCAGGGTGCGGTAATTCAGTAACTTCTGTTGTTGGCTCATACGTAAACCTGCTGAATAAACAGGAGTAGACTTGTGAATCTGTAGAAGCTCATTCACACGTCTTAAACCTCTGGAATCCCATTTCTTACAATTTTAGTGCCAACATTTTTATTCTACTGAAAGAATTAGCACTGTACTTTTTTCTGAGGGGGGTCTAATTGTATTTTATTTTTCAGCCACAAAAAAAAAAAAAATAAAAATAAAAAAATGTGTGCAAGTGGTTTAGACAGTTTCATTGCATTTATTTTGGAAGAACTATCTGTGTACAACTGAACAATGCTTTGCTTCAGAAAACCAGAATAAGTTCCACCACATCTCATAAAAGGGGATGCATAACATGGGTTACATAGCTTGGTGGCACCCTGGACATTCATAAATTTACTCAGTATCTATTGCTTCAGTGTGACATCCATATTAATATTAACCTGTTTTTGTGTTATTTAGAAATCAAATATCAATTGTCTAATTAAAAATAATTACTAGACTTAATCCAGTAAAAAGTCAGATACATTGGAAATCATGTATTTTAGTAAAAAAATGTGTTATGTCTACTCCAGCTTTTCATGTCCAGTATGGTATAATCTAAATTTATATTATCTATGTGCGTGCACATATAAATATATTAATGTATGCAACATAAATAAAAATAATATTTATATAAATTGTAGAAGGTACCTTTATATTTCATCAGTAGTTGCTGTTGTTAGAATGCAATTTAAAATGAAATAATATCTAGAAAAACAAGATAAAGTACATGAAAATGTAAAAGACTGGTGTTAACATTTAACATTCTGAGCCAGTTAAGTGTACTGTAATGTCAAATGTCATGCAATATCTTGCTATCCTTTCTGTGAATAATCTATAGATAGAGAAATATTAAAAGATAATTATTGGTCAGAAAGACTGAAATAAATTGAGTGCAATCTTTTTTATATGTTATGGATAGGGTAATAAAATCAGATTGCATTTGTTTATCATGTATGTATCATTATACAGAAAAATTAATCCCCTATTCGTGTAAATCAATATACATAAAAAATCAAAATTGAAGGTTTTTGTCTCTCTTCTCAGATCCGCTACAGGTATTATCACTCAAATCTATTTGAATCACAGGTTTAGTTTTGTGCAAACCTTGATGCTGCTAAGTAGAAGTTAGCTAGAACATCATTAAATTAGGCTCCCATTTCATGTTATTTGACTTTAAAGCTCCTGAAAATAAGGTGCTTAGGCTGAAAAACAAAATCTTGTCTATAGAGAAAAAGATGTGCTTCCAAGGCACAAGTGACCCCATGCAAAGTTTACTATGGGATGTGTCTGTCTTCCTGGACACCTCTTTCCATCTGCTTTATAGGAGGGATAGTCATCTAGTTCATGATTACTGCTTGCCTTTCACTTATCTGATTTTGAACAACAAATCAGGTTTAGACAGTTATATCTTCAACTCACATCAACGTCTACTTTCTTGTGACTGCTTACAGCACAAGTTACTCCCACATCAAAAAGACTGACCATGCTATTTCAGAAGAGCAGCAGTCTGCCTTACACTGGATTCAAGTTTAGGCAACTTCCCACCAGGTTAATTGTCTATTCAAGATTATGTTGATGTTTTTTTAACGAATCATCATTCATAAATCACATTCCAGCTGTTTTTCACAGTAGGATGCCATATTACTGAAGAGCTATTACCAGGCTGGCAACTGCCCTCGTCAGTTTACATCTTACAAAATCATCTTGATTACAGTTACTTTCGTTTATTTTTGACGTAGTTTTCATGCAGAAACTATATGCAGATGACCAGAAAGATCTTCAGAATACTCAAATCAGTTCTAGTCACATTATTTAGTTCAAAGAATCTATGTACAAAGAGCCTATGTACAAAGAACATGTGTAAAACTCTTTGAAATACTAAAAAATCCTTGTTACACCCAAAGAAATAATCACTAAAATAGAATGGGAAAGTTTAACTGAGAAATTAATCAGAGTTCATTACCATAAGTTTCCATATATTATCAATAATTGATAAACAGCTGGTTCACCTTACCATGACTTTCTATATCAACTTGAGCAACTTGCAAACGTAATTTTTAGAGTGCATGTTTACAACCAAATGAAGATTTTTTTCCTAATTTCTGTTCACCTTTAAAGTCTACAAGGAAGACAGAAGAATGTGGTGAATTTTCTGAATCCTGACAATTATCATAGTTCATCACATGAAGGACAGAAGTTATCTCACCTAATATTAGAAAACTAAGCTTTCCATTTTTTCTGTAGTCAGTGCAGGCACACACACAACATCTCTAATTTATCCAGAGCCTGAGAACATCAAATAGCTCTTTGAATTTATGTCAGCAAGAAAAGAAATGTAGGAATTCTTGCTTGGTGCTCAACGTTAGACAAAAAGAACATGAGCCTAGAAGTATTTTTAACATGCACCTAGGCTGAAGGACGTGTGAGATTCCTTCTCCTGACATCTCAGATCAGATCAGACACTATTTGGATCACTTCCTGACTGAGCACCAAGGTTTTCTTACAAGAAAGATCATGGAGAGAAAGGAGGAAGCTGCACGCTTTGTGTTGATGTACATTCAAGTTACAGTATCCTGACAGTATAGGACACACAACTTAAAGAAATGCATAACTAGACTGGCTGTAAAACCTTACGTGGTCTGATAACTCCCCATATATTCAATTTTCCACACAAACATGAACTGATAACAGGTTATTTTTTTAAATATCATTGAAAACAAACAAGTTTTTGAGAAATTTTATGTGCAACACAGTATGAATTCCAAAAGGAAGAATCTTAAACTTCTTAAGCCCATTTTTAAAAATATGCAAACACTTCAAATTTTTTAGTTTTTAGGGTGGAAAAATGTCAATCAGTAGAGCTTTATTTAATTTCACAGTAAACAGGAAATTGCAGGAGGACTTTATATTATTATTTCATGTAATTTAGACAATAATTGCAATAACTCATTTACCACTATTTTCTTTCAGTTTAGAAGAAAAATAGGTTGACCTACAATACAGATTCTCTTGGTATTTTCTCAAATTTATTTTACGCCAGCAGCAGTCACTGATTTTAATTGAATGGAAACAACAGCTCTCATCCTCTGTGTCACATTGCTGGATTTTGTATCATTGAATTTCAATCTGGTTTCACTGGGACCTGCCGAGTGTGGCTTACGCCAACCTCTGAGTCTCCTTGCTGTACTCTTTTTCAGGGCAGCATTGTTTGCCTTTTGTCTGCTCTCTGATTAAATTGACATCATTTTACCTTCTGTGACTCCTGTGTCATTTTCTGTTGACAGCATCTAGTAATGGTAACAGACCAGTGTCCTTGTGGAAGGGGCAGAAACCATTGATTGGCTGGGTGTATTAATGCAGACCCTTTAAAAGTCATGCAGACGCGGCTTTGTGCTAACTGGCAGCTGAATGGGGGCTAGTGAGAGATGTTATTAACCACAGATAACAGTCAGCACCCTCTATTCACTAGCAATGTCACTTTGTATCATTTGAGGAACAGTTGGTACTGAAATTTGTTAAAGCCATTCTTCCCCCACCTTTACACAACCTGGACTCAAGCTATTTAAGGCAGAAGAGTGGAAATAGTGTTCTGATTAGACTGATGTTGGTAGAATGCTCATATAATTTCCAGGGAGTTGAAACACTTAATAAAATCCATCTACACTTCACAGCTAAAATCTCTTTAGGACAACAAGATAGGCCCTGCTGACATGAGGGGTTAAATATTTACCATGGATAGGGAATTTATAATTGCCTTTTCTGAAATGAGTGATTAAAAGTGGTTACAAGAAGCACCTGGCTATATGAGTCCTATCCATATAACACAAGGGAGATGTAATAATTATGTCAAATACTTCCACTATGATCCTTTTAAATGGGATAGAAAAAAAATAAAATACCAAAACCTTTAAGTTATGAACTTTACAAAACATCTGCATTTCAGAATAAAGTGTCTGAGAAGCACAGAATGGTTTTTGTGCAAGTTTGTATCATAGATTCACAGAATGGTTTGGATAGGAGATCTGAAAGATACCTTAAATTTCCAACCACCCTGCCATTCTCAGAGGCACCATCCATAGACTAGGTTATATAAAGCCTCATCCAACCCAGCCTTGATCACTTCCAGGGGTGGGATATCTACAACTTCTGTGGGCAACCTGTTTCACTGTCTCACCACCCTGACAGTAAAGAATTTCTTCCTAATATCTCCTCTAAATCTACCCTCTTTCAGTTTAAAACCGTTGCTCCTCATCCTACCACTACATTCCTGATAGAAGGTCCCTCCCCATCTCACCTGTAGGCCCCATTCAGGTACTGGAAGACTGCTATGAGGGCTTCCAGGAGCCTTCTCCAGGATGAAGAATCCCAGCTCTCTCAGTCTATCTGTATAGGAGAGGCATTTTATCACTCTAATTATCTTTGTGACCCCCCTCTGGACTCACTCCAGTAGAACCTGGCTTTCCTGGCTGAGGACCACAGAGCTGGATGCAGTACTCCAGGTAGGGTCTCATGAGAGCAGTGTGAAGGGGAAAAATTTCCTCCCTCAACCTTCTGGCCATGTTTCTTTTGATGGAGCCAAGGATACAACTGGCTTTCTGAGCTCCAAGTGAACAGTGATGGGTCATGTTGAGCTTCTTATCCGTGAGCACTCCCAAGTCCTTCTCCTCAGGGCTGCTCTTGATCCATTCTCCGACCAGCCTGTAATTGTTCTTGAGTTTGCCTGAAGCAGATACAGGGCCTTGTTCTTGGCCTTGTTGGACTTCATGGGTTTCACACAGGTCCACCTCTCAAGCCTGTACAAGGTTCCTGTGTATGATATTCCTTCCCTGCCAGTGTGTTGACCCCTCCACACAGCTTGGTGTCATTGGCACACTTGCTGAGAGTACACTTAGTCCCACAGTCTATGTCACTAACAAAGATGTTAAACAAAACGGATCCTAGTACTGACTTCTAAGGAGCTCCACTCATCACTGGTCTCCAACATGGACATCAAGTCATTGACCACAACTCTTTGAGTGTGACCGTCCAGCCAGTTCTTTATCTACCAAGTGGTCCATCAGTCAAACCTATGTCTCTTCAATTTAGAGACAAGGATGTTGCGTGGGACAGTGTTAAATGCTTTCCCCAAATCCAGGTAGATAATGTGATTTCCTCTTCCCTTATCTACCAATACCATAATCCCATCGTAGAAAGCCACCAAATTTATTAGTGCATGATTTGCCCTCAGTGAAACTATGTTGGCTGTTGTTGATCACCTCCTTATTTGCCATGTGCCAGGAGGATCTGCTCCGTGATCTTGCCAGGCACAGAAGTGAGATTGGGTGGCCTGTAGCTCCCCAGGACTTCCTTTTTTCCCTTTTTAAAAATGGGGGTTATTATTTCCCCTTTTCCAGTCAGCAGGACCTTCACCAGACTGTCATAACTTCTCAAATACGATGGATAGTGGCTTACCAACTTCATCTGCCCGTTCCCTCAGGACCCACAGACGCATCTCATGAGGTCACCTTGAGGTTCCTTGGGTGGCCTCGACCCTGATTTTCTACCATACTGTCTGGTTCTTCATTCTCCCTGTCCCTGCCTTTGTCTTCTGTGACTTGGGCTGTGTAGCTAGAGGACTTGCCAGCGAGGACCAAGGCAATAAATCCATTGGCTACCTCAGCCTTTCCCATATCACAAGTAATGATGTCTTTATTCCCTTCTGGGCAGGAGGACATTTTCCCTAGTCTTCTTTTTATCACAGATGTACCTGTAG
Source organism: Thinocorus orbignyianus (assembly GCA_013400375.1). Classification (NCBI taxonomy): domain Eukaryota; kingdom Metazoa; phylum Chordata; class Aves; order Ciconiiformes; family Thinocoridae; genus Thinocorus; species Thinocorus orbignyianus. The sequence goes on from VXBW01006614.1 coordinate 1,249,254, forward strand.
AAGCCCTTGATGTCCCTGGCCAGATTTAATTCTACCAGGGCTCTAGCTTTCCTATCCTGATCCCTGGCTGCTCAGACAATTTCTCCCAGTCTACCTGTCCTTTCTTCCCTCCTCTGCAGGCCTCCTTTTTGGTTGGAATTGTTCCAAGACCTCCTTGGTCATCCATGCAGACCTCCTGATTTCTTTGCCTGACTTTTTCTTTGTCGACATTCATCACTCCTGAAGTCGGAGGAGGCAATCTTTGAATATTAACTAGCTTTCTTGGACACCTCATATGCTAAACATGAAACAATTATACAGTCCCACCTCTGTTCAGCAACACAATCAGACTTGGTTTAGTCATATTTTCAAAATGTATGTACAAATTTTAGGTTTTTTTTCTCGATTAAGGATTTTGCCAAAAGGTAAGGTAGAAACTGCAGTGGGAACTTTGTCTTCCTTCTCAGTTTACATTATCATGAATAACATAAACTAACCAATGTAATTTGAATTTTCATCATCGTTCTGAAAACATAACTGTCCTCATATTTTCCTCAGAAACTGAGCATTTCATCCTGATTTTAAGTCACTCCATGAACAAATTAAAATGCTAATGGCAGACTACTGTTTCTGACAAAAGTTATACTGTGTAGTGGGGTGCTTGTGCACAAGGCCACATCAAAGTTACTGACTTCCACACTATAGCTGTCTCACATCCAGCACTACTGGAATAAATTCAGCCTGTTTGCATTCACCCACTTAAATATTTCCTAATTATTGCTAAGCATTGTAAAAGCTGAAGGGAAGTGCAAATCCCCCCTGGTTCTTGTAATACAAGTAGGACCCACATATATATAAGCAGGACCTATAAATAAGTATTGTCGTATTATTAAGCCAAAAGGTGGTATGTGTTGTATGTTATTTTGAGGATAATTAAAATTCCACCTGCTGCGATATTACATGTGTACTATTCCATAAACTCACTAGCATGATATTTACTTTATTGAGTGCTCTGCTGCACAACAGTTATTGTTTTGCTCCACTGTGGCACAGTGCTGCCTACTTAAGTTATTATTCACTACCTATGGTTTTCAGAAAGATATTTCCCATCATGAACAGTGTCATTAGTTTATATTTTTTTAAGATTTTTTTTTAATAGTGAACATAGAGAGTTTTTATATGTGGTAGTGAAAAAAATCCAGATAAAAGGAACATTATAAAATTTTTATTCATATTCATCCATAATAAGATCAATTCCAGTTTTGACACTGTGTTTTGTCCTTTATCAGAAAAATGCGTGGCAATATGCTGCAATTTGGTATACATGACAATAGACTATTACTAGCTTATTACTAGAATAACATGATATATAAGTCTTCAATCGAGTTGGAGCAACCCAAAAGTCCTCAAAAAATGAGGATTCAGTGGTGTGTATGCTATCTCCATATACAGGGAAAAAAACCAACTATTCAGAGCACCATTTTCAGTGAACTACATTAATTAGACCTTTGCATATTGACGTTTTTTGCTACTGAATTTAAAATACCCCACTAGATATCTAAAAATAGCTATCCCTACAGTAATAAGGATATTGGAACATTTTGGAATGTTTGGGTGACATAGATGAAATAGCATCTGGTTGCAATCATAGCTCATATAGATCTGTCAAACTAGTCCCTGATGGATATTTTTGTTGCTGTGTCTCCAACTCTGAGAGCACAGTGATGTCTATGACACCGTAATTAAACTCTCAGTCCATCTGTGCAGAAGATTTCATAATATTTTCAAGAACAGAATGTTTTCAGAATTTGTACATTTTTATTTTGGCTTGTTAAGGGATACATTATCCTGTGTAACTTTCAAGAACAGTTTGTAAGGAAGTTCCCTTCAGAAGGTCTTGGTGAAGCAGAAGACGGCAACTACCTACAATATTTAAAAGTTAACTGTTTTCTGCCTTTACAAGACCTGTGTGCAGAATGCAAGGTGCTTCTTTTGTAAGAGTTAGTGGCAGTAATAAAACATAAAGTAGGGCAGAAAGCTTTTTTTCCCCCCTTTCTTCCATGGCATTAAATATTCTACAGTTATCAAATGTGTAGGCAGTGTAACTACACCAGGGCTTGAGGCCAAAGAATTGTAAAGACAGAAGACATGGGAAAAAAGTTTGCTGATTCGGTAGATAACCGCATTTCACTTTTTATATTAGAAAATATGTCAAGAAAGTTGTATTACTGATTTCAACAATTGCAGGAAAAGTTCCTTTGCAGTCTCATGGTTTATGAATTAGCAGGTATATATAAATTTCTCAGAATGATGGAAAACGGTTTTGGATCTCAAATAGGAATGTATGCTCTCAAAACAGTTTTCCGTGAGCCTTTAAGGGAGAAAAAATGTGAATGAAGACTTCAAAACTACTGTAAAAATAGCGTAGAAAGTAGTATTGACTAGAAAATGTCAATTTTATTTCCTTAGAGACTCTTAAAGTCCCAGTGTCTGTTTAATCCCACACTGGTAAAAAAAGACCAACCAACTAATCAACCAAACCCACCAGGTTTATAATACCCTCTGTAAAGTCAAGATACTTATAACAGTTTTTCAGTTATGTTACATTGCAGTAAAACAGTAGAATCTGAAGGTGAGATAAAAAAAAAAAAAAAAAAAAAAAAAAAAAAAAAACAAGTTTAATNCAGTTTCAGTTAGTCCTCAGGATATTTTGAAATTTTAAACTATATCACTGCATGCCAACAGGAGGGAAGACTGAGTTAAAAAAATAACATGCAGAAAAGGAATAGAGGAACACAAAATCAGGTTAAACTTCCTGTTAGTATTGACAGAAGTATAAACTGACACTTTATGAAAGGCTTCTGTATCTAATAAAATCATAAGTTTAGAAGGGACTCCAAAAAAATAAAGCATTCCATTAAGTAGATGGAATTGTCCTGTGTGTCCAAATTGAGGTAGCAGGTATATAATTCCCTAGTTTCCTCCAGACTTTTGATAGAAGACCACGTATTTTCAACAAAATTTCATGACTTCTCAAAAATAATTGTCAATAGTTCTCTCTAACCTGTTCTTCCTCATTCAAGGACAAGATTTGATCTTGAGCTGACGTCGTCTACAGATTTCATTAACCACATTATAATAGATGACCTTTTGTAAAACAAATAGAAGTCCCCACAACTTTCCAGCCACATCTCTGCTATTAAATAAAATAGGACATGAGACACCTATTGATAATTGTTTACACACCATTTGGCACTGGTTTGGCTCACTAGTTCATGTTGCCTGAGGCAATATAAAGGCACAATTCAATAATTTGAAGAAAACTATATCAGATTTGATTGCCTCAGCTCTCTACAGTTCCCCCAGTCTATTGCAGTAAATTTCACACTGTCTATCCCCACTACATCCCCTCATGTCATACACTACAGCCAACAGTGCATATCTTCAGGCTATGTCTACAAATTCATCTATGCGTAGGACCAGTCTCAGTCATGGGAACACAATTCTCTGTGCTCACAGACTGCCAGAGAATCCCCTGACAGGGTTTTGGCACATTCCGGCCAGCATTAGCCATTCCTGAGCACCACTGGGGAGCTTTAACTATGCTGGGGCCATGTCCAATAGAGAATTTGCCTGCATCCACGGTTTTGGAAGTTGTTCGCAAGATACACGTAGCTTACATGGTGTTAGTTGACAGCAGCGCCAGGAAACATTCCTGGCAATGTTTACTTGCTGGTGCTTACTTTCCCACTGCAACAGAATTCCCTTATTATATCAGACCCAGAGCTAAATGCTGTATATTACTTAAGTGGCCAGCTCACCAGTGAAGACCAGAGAACAGTTACTAGCTCATCTTAGTTAGTAGCTAGCCTTTTATTTAACTTCTTTATTTTTGTTCTGTGATTCTATCCTTATTTTAGTATTGATAATACAGTTTCCACTTCATTTGGGTTCAATTAAAAGCATGCAATGTAGCCAGGTTTATATTCTTCAAACTTTCCGCTACAAGGTGACATAAGGTCTGGGAGTTCTTTCATAAAAATTCCTATTTCTCTTCAAGCCTACCTTCCTGTTTTGATTCTTTTGCATTTCCTCTTTCAGTTCTGAAGACTATGATTCTAAACATGTCATACTTAGCCTACCTATCTAGGTCCCACCTCGATATTTCCAATCAGTTATTCTCTATTAATTAGAATAAAAATCTATTAATTAGAATCACATCCTTAAGATGTTTTCTGCACCTTCTGTACAACTAAATTGCTATTAATACTTTCCAAGAACTTGTGGATCGGTACGGCCAGGGGATTAATCTCATCCGGCTGTTGAAATCAACAATGCAAACTAAAAAATCTGACTGTCATTCAAAGATTCAGTTGCAGTCAGTCGAGAAAAGGAAGCCCTTGGAGCACATCGTTCATCTGCTGCGTACCAAGTGAGGGCTGATGTTACTCACAAATCAGGCCAATCAATTGAGGGAATGGTTATTGTCCACTTGCCAAACTGATCTTTAAAATACTACAGCTGCTTTCATCAGAATTTATGAAACAACTTTTCACTGCATTAAAAAATAACTGTAGATTGTTCATTGGAAATAAGTGAAATAATTGAGGATCTTCATCCTATTGTATCATACAACAACTTTAATTAGCCTGATTTCCCTGTAAGTATGATTGTAAAGAGATAATGATCACAATCACCTTAGTTCAAATTTGTATATTTATCTAAAATTTTAAAATTGATGATAGCGGTTATTGTTCTTGTTCTCTCCTATGTTGCACCTGAAAGTTAAAAACATTCTAGCTGCAATATTTCTGAAAATGTTTTACTAGATTTGTAAATAGTTAAACATTTTTATTGTCCTAGAAGTCTACACTGGAAAAGAATAATTGAGAAAGTGCCCACTGTGAAAGCAGACAAGAACAATTTTAAGATGGGGCTTTGACTCTTATTTTTAACTGTTTGTCAATGAATTTATCAACCACAGCCCACACACATGTGGGGGTGTGTGCATGCACAGGGTATATTTCAGGGCTGCTCAAATTCTGTTACCAATATATCATGGAATAATGTTTTTTTCTTTACTTGTACATTTATTCTCCTGATCTATCCATTAGAAGTTCTTCCAACAATCAAGAAATACACTGCCTGGTGGGATCAGGAATTCTAGAATACTACGGGAACAATGTGTTTCTGCCTTTTTATTAAATGAAGACTTATGCAGCCTGCAGTAGGGGACAGGTTATTGTAACAGGATCAGAAATTTTGTGTATTCACTAATGGATTTTCATCCAATCGCAGTGGATCTGCACTCTTCAGCCTTTCTAGATTTACTGTATATATTTGATCTAATAAAAAACATTACCCACAGTTACCATACTCTACTGTATGAGATACTCTTCTAAAATAATAGATTGTAGTAGCTAAATATCATTCCAGTATTTCAAGTTCCACAATAAAGTAATAAGTGATGGCATTTTTATAGGTTGGCATTTTTAATAGTAGACTAAATCAGGTACCCCATACCTGGATTGGTGGAAAATAAATAAATAATAAACGTTGATATTTTTTTTCCTTGGCACATTACCAGGAGACTACAATAAAGAGTAGGTCATTAGAAACATATAGGCAGCTATCTCCATGGCATCAAAGAGCTAATCATCCAAGAATAATAAAAAGAGACACTGATAAGTGAGTCTTAAAGGAACAATTTGCAAAAGGTTTAAATCTCACCAGCTAGTATATATTTGTAACCAGAATAAAAGTTACCCTAGAAACACAAAAGGTCAATAGTAGACTAAAGTCAGAAAAAGCCAAGACAGGATTCCTTGGCTGAAGATTAATTGCAGAAATTACTAAATGAGAGCCTATGGCCCATTTTATAGACGAGGCCAGACTAAATGGCCATCAAATTTTCCAAACTTGCAATAAGAGATGTTGTATTTTATAGAAAACAGAATATCCTGTAGAATATAAAATGTATTCTGTAGAATACAACTGTAGCAGCCCAAAAAATATTTTTTTATTCCACATACTGAAAGCATTTTCTCTTCAGATTTTAAGAGAGCAATTGACTTTTTTATTTTTCTTTTTCTTTCCCATACCTTACATCTTTGGTTATATGACTACATTTAATTAAAAGAAGGGCAGTGTGTGAATTCATGGGCTGGACTACTGATCAACCACCCTGCTTCATCATTTTGGTGAGTTGACCTTGGCCAGCTGCCAGTCGCCCATCCAGCTGCTCTGTCTTTCCCCACCTCCTCAGCATGACAGGGGGAGAAAGTAACATTAAAAAGCTCATAGGTTGAGATAATGAAAGGGACATCACTTGCCAGTTACTGTTACAGGCAAAACAGACTTAACGTGGTGAATATGGATTCATTGCTAATTTAAAACAGAGTAGGATGGTGAGAAACAAAGACCAAAACTAAAACACCTTCTCCCAGACACGCCTTCTTCCCAGGTACAGCTTCACTCTTTTATTCCTGAATCTTTTACCTCTGCCTCCCAGATGGTGCAGAGAAGATGGGGAGGGAGGGTTGCCCAAAACGTTTTCTTTATGTTGTGTCTTACTCCTCACACTTTTTCCCTGCTCCATTGTGAGTCCTTCCCATGTGCTGCAGCTTCCCTCCGAGCATATTCATCTGCTGCGATGTGGAGTCTTCCATGGGCTACAGTGTGTGTATCTGCTCCACATCTGCTTTATGCGGAGCCATCTACAGCCAATAAAGTCTTTAATCTTTTCCCTAAATATTTTTATTTTTCTTCAATGACCTGACTCTAATGAGAGGTGAGACTGGGGATGTCACTGGAACTCAAAAACCAAACACGGTTCCTTGGTCCTCTTCTATTTAGCAGTGTTGACAAACATCATTCTTCCAATGTCATGGCTTATTCGATTTTGTTCTTACGGCCAATAGCAGGACAAAATACAGATCACTAGCATGTCTTCCATAGTCCTTGTACATCATCCTTGCACTTGCATGAACTGAGGAAATGTAAATAAAGAACTGTGACAGCTTAACACAGTGATATAGTGCCTCTGTTCATCCTGAAGAATTATCATGATTTTCAATGCAAATCAGTATAGGCAGGTAATAAATGCTTGTATCTCAGAAATCTGTTGAAAGCAGAGAAGTGCTAATAAACAAGTTTCATGTATTTTATCTTTTAGATACTAATATCTGTAAGTTTTGTGGTTTGAAGATGTCTGGACTTGTTGCAAAATTAACTATAATCTGCTTGAAGGTATAGAGAAAAAAGTCTAAAACAACAACAACAACAGAATCATCTAAGTTAATCTAAAGACTAGATCTACCCAGGAAAACAACAGGTTTATTTTATCAAAAGAGTCTGAAACTTTTCACAGAGATTTAGGGTGGGGTTTTTTGTTTTTTGTTTTTTGGGGTTTTTTTTCTGTAATAGCATTAACATAATTTTGTAGCGTTTTATCTGTTCAAGTACTAATTTTGAGGTGAATGTCTCCCTGTGGTACACAACTCAATTATGTAGCAGTTTTACTTGTAATTCTTGAAAACTGTTCTATATTTTACTTAAGTTTCTTATTAAATTTTTCTTTCAATATACCTGCAAGACAGTTATTTATACTTTCTGTCTAAGTTCATAATTTGTTATAATTTGTTCCCATGTGTTTTTTTTTTGTTTTGTTTTGTTTTTTTTTTTTTTTTTTTTTTGACTGCACACTTTTATTGTATACTGGGATTTGGAGCATGTAACAATTCCACGAGGAGATTCCATTCTGGCAGCCAGTGGAATCATAGTTGGACTACAGGTTGCTTGAATGGCTAGAGCACTATGGTAATACTGCAGAGAAAGAGGAATTTTCATTATGCCATAAAAAACTACAAGATGACAGTTCGCTCACTTTCTTGGAGAACGTACCAATACAACTAGTATAAAATAAATATTTTAACATTAGACTGTTGAAATTATATATGAAAAATATAATTAGCTGTCTTAAATCCCCCACAGTAGAAAAGGACAAGCATCTTCATCATTGGCTCAAAAACATTCTGTAGCTTGGTTGTTACACCAATCACCTGAAAAGATTTTTTTTCTTGAGTTTTCTGAAGTTCATATTTATGGTTCTACAGATACAGGAAGGTATTTAAATGAAACAATCCCATCTTTCAGGGAAGTGTTCTAGCCAATAGTTTATATCGCTTCGTGACCTGGCCTCTCCAACGTCACTACTAGTTTTATAAAATACTTGAATCAATATTTTTTAAAATATTTTTCCCCACAGTAATTAAAAGAAAACTGCTACAGGAGAGTTATAGTATGGCTTTGTTGTTTGCTTTTTCCTTATATCAATGAGTTTTGCCATTATTCTATAATCTTAAGCAATCTGTCCTATTCCTTACTTCTTTGCCTTTCCCTTCCTTTCCATTTCATGCCTCTGGGAGGCAGATTGTAGCTCATAGCACTTTGAACAGTACCATAGTTCTTTGATCTGGTACTTAGCCAGTGAGTTTACACTGCATGGTGAACTGAAGCAAACTGCCACAATATCTCCAAGTCAGTAAAATCCCAGGAGTAGAAATGAACTCTTTTCTCGCATTAGGCTGAGGTCGTCATCTAATGGGGAAAAAGCATCTATTTTATAACTATTTCAGGTAACCTAATAAGATGCTCACTATAAAAGAAATAGTTCTGAAAGTATGAACATGTCTGAACTGAAAATACGTATCACTTATTCCTTTTTTTCTGTGTGAGACTGGTATTTCTTTCAGTGCTTCTCTCTTTATTATTTTCCCCTCATGGAAATTCTACTTTTCTTGGATCATAAATCCACATGATTGCACAGATCATCTGGGTGCCTTGGCAAGTCTGATACTGCAAAAATTGGGTTAGCCTGCTTTACTTAGGCTGTTATGAAATGTATGTGAAATCTACAGAAGTCTTTAGGAGACAGCTGTGAGCGGTTCCAATATCATAAGCTTACAGTCAGTTACTCAGTGTAAGGTTACTTTTAAAGGTCCATTGGATTCACTTTTTGTTGATAGACTTTTTTCATATTTCACCTTGCAAGTAGTTCACACTGAAATATGATGGTTTGAAAATGCAGTCCCTGAACTCAGATATCAGATTATTACTCTGAGTTTTAAAGCAAAACATGACATTTTCCTAGATAACAAAGGAAGAGCCCTACATTATTGGACAAATCTGTCACAATGTCATGTGTTAAACAGAAGTTTGGAAACACGTTGTTACTGTTGTAGGGCATCACTGACATGTTGAAATTATAGATATTGAGCCATCTATTTTTCAATTACAATGATAGCCAGTTTTATTTCCTATTTATAAATATGAATAAAATTATCCACTGAAATTAAACAAAAATAAATTATGACTCTTATACAAACCTGTGTATGCTTCTGTATAAAGTGTAGAGGATTTACTTATCTAAAGAGGATTGTGAAACTATCTCACTATTTTTCCAGCATACTAAAGAACATCCAAGTTCAGAGAGTATGCCAGCTCTATGAATTTGTGTCATATACAAAATCTGAGATACAGATGTCCAGATCCCTCAAAAATTACTTAATGTAAGCTTACACAGTGATAATTTTCAGCACAAACCGTACTTCACAGGCTACAAGATTTACTAGAAAATATAGGAATAATGCTCTGAAAAGTTCTCTGTAATAAAGCTTTCTCAGAATCCTATTAGTTCTTAAGTTTGATCTTCACTCAGTTCTCTGAATAATCAATTAAAATAAAACCTACCCTTACATTTGTCTTTAAAACAGACCTTCTTCAAACAACCTTAGAGATGTTAATTTAGGACACAGTGTCAGATACACATGCACACATATAAAGCAGCAAGCTAAGCTATACTTCCTTCTGCTGTTAAATTCTGTCTAAATACACCTGCTTCAAAAGGTAAAACATAAATTTAAAATTGTCTTCAAAATTATTGAGTATCTTGTCATTCCTTCATTGTGTGATATACCTACAAGATTAATGAACCATCATAGTTCTTTTTTATGTGACCCATCACCTCCATTGTATTTTTGATGTATTATTTAAACACTGTACCTGAAAACCTGATCTTTCTTCTAGATAAAATATATTATTGTCCTTTTTCTTATTAAAAAAATGCCTTTGCAATTCAAAGTTATTTCATCTTCATTCCTAACCAAGGAAATAGGACACAATTTCACTGTTAGTAAACCAGAAGGCAACAACTATAAGAAAACAATGAGCTTGATGAACATGGATTACAGAAATTCCAATTTTTTTTTGAGTCAAAAATACAAATTCTTTGTTCTGTGAACATGAGAAAAAATGAAGCGGGAAAAAGTTTTTGTGGTGGGTTGACCCTGGATGGGTGCCTGATGCCTACCAAAGCTACTCTATCATTCCACCACCTCAGCTGGACAGGGGAGAGAAAATACAATGAAAAATTCATGGGCTGAGATGAGGAAGACGTTTCCCCCACCCCTCCCTCTTCCCAGGCTCAACATTTCTCCCAGATTCTCTCCCTCCTCCCTCTGAGCAGTGCAGGGGGAAAGGGGTAAAGGTTGCAGCAAGTTCATCACATGTTGTCTCTACCACTACTTCCTGCTCAGGAGAAGGACTCCTCATCCTCTTCTGCTGCTCCAGTCATGGTTCCCTCCCAAGGAAGACAGTCTTCCATGAATTTCTCCAATGTGAGTCCTTCACATGGGCTACAGTTCTTCACGAACGTTCCTAGCATGAGAATTTTGCATGGAGTGCAGTCTTTCAGGAACAGACTGCTCTAGTGTGGGTCCCCCTGTTGGGTCACAAGTCCTGCCATCAGACTTGCTCCACCATGGACACCTCTCTCCATGGGGTTGACAGGTGTTTCCAGGAATCTGCTCCAGTGCCAGCTTCCAGTGGGGTCACAGACTCCTTTGGGCACATCTACCTGCTCTGGCATGAGATCTTCCACAGGCTACAAGTGGATATCTGCTCCATCAAGGACCTCCATGAGCCACAGGTGAACCATGGCCTTCACTATGGGCTGCAGGGAACTTTTGCTTTGATCTGTGGAACATCTCTCCCTCCTTCCTCACTGACCCTGGTGTCTGCAGAGTTATTTCTCTCACATATTCTCACTCTTTTCTTCACCTGCAGTTGTTGTGCAGCAGTTTTTTCCCCTTCTTAAATATGTTATCATAGAGGTGCAACCACTTCACCAATAGGCTGCTGCACCTTGTATCCAGCTGGCATTGGCTTTATCAGCCATGGGGGAAATATCTAGCAGTTTCTGGCAGAAGCCACCATGGTAGCCCCACAGATCCAAAAAACCTTGCCACACAAACACAATACAGTTCTAGAATTATGCACAAGTACAACCGAAATTAACAGGTACTAAAGAGATGAAAAGTGGAAAAATCTTGATTTAAGTGATGGAATACAGAACAAGTTCTCCAGAATGTTGCTTGTAGGTGACTAAATTTATATTCAGTTCTGCTAATCACCTGAACTCTTCTGTGGTTCTGGATGTATATGGAATTACTTAGAAATATAACTATTTACTCACTATTATTGTAGAATTTTTGCAAACTTAATCATAGATGAGTTACAAGTGGCAGTATTAAAATACTCAATAATATAGTGTATACATTCTGAACCAAACACTTTACACTTCCTTATAATATATTCCCTGATTTCCAGCAGTGATCCCCTGCAGTCAAATACAATCATTATGAACTTTCAACAGCATTTATCTGTAAAAACAATATTTTTTTCTTCTCCCAGTGTACCCAACCCATCATTTAAGCTGTTCTCATAAAAGAGTTTGGGATCATCTTTAGCAGAAATGTGAAGGCAGAGACACTTGTATATGTAGCAGATGGAAGATTTACGCTCTTGTAAACCACACCTGGTATCTCTGTTAGGGGTATGATTTCAGAGAAGTCTTGCAGGTTTTACCATTTTTGTGCAGAGTAAACTGGACAAAAAAATAATTTGATTCTTATTACTCTGAAGTTTTTTGTGAAAAAAACAAATAAGCTATTGCTAAATACTTGCTTAAATAGGTTTAAATAGATTTTTCTTACCTTACACCGCTAAACATAAAGTACAATTTAGTCTATATTACGTAAGGCTCTCACTGCATAATTTCATGTTTATTCGTAAAAACACATCAATACTGTGTTCACCTGGATCAGTCTCTTTCTAATTAGTCTTCTTTTCCTCCTCTCTTTTCTTTTCTGTATACTCTATCGCCTTATATGGAGGTGGAATTGAGATTCACGCACCTTAAGCAGGATTTAGTGCAGCTGCTTTACATACAGAATACTAGAGCCACTTTCAGTGTTGGATGGGGTTTTGTCCTTGAATTTCTGTTTCAGAACTATACAGGTCTCCTGAAAGCACTGTGATCTAAGTATCATACTTGTGTTATACCTTGTATACTCTAGAGCAAGTAAAATTGCAGTAGGTGCCTACATTTAAGTCAACTGATTTAATTTATGGTCAATACAGCCACTGACACTTGAACAATTTGCTTAAATGTTTTCATCTCATGTCATTTGCAAATACTCCAGCTGCCACTCCAGGAAGATATAGGTCTGCTTTATATCCCATCTGTTACTTCAGTGTGTATGTCTTGGACATCTTAGCATATCTCAAATGGCACCAGAAACCTATATTTAGGCAACTGAATTAAACCTATACAGGCTAGGGAGCTGTTTAGCTGACTACATTTGCACGGCTCCTAAAGGCTGAACTGAATAATTCCTTAGATTTCCTCCGCTCCACTTTAACATAGACTTGATTTGTTTTTCTAAAATAGACACAAAACGCACTTAAAATGCTTTGCAGTGTCCTGCTGGACCTCAAGCACCCATACACGACTACACGGGTCTCCCATGCATGTCTTCTGTTATATCTGCTAGCTCCACACAGACACCTTCACCTTGGATATCATTCAAGATATTACCTGACACTGAACACCTGTATGTGGCAACTGAACAAATCTCCACATCCCCACAGACTGGAATGACAGCATAGATGTGTCAACATGTCAACATGCACATGTGTCAACGTGTGCATGTGAACTGCTTTACTATAGTTGCTCACTCCAGGGGCTTATATGTAAACGTCTCAGTGGCACAAGGAACTCACACTGATCCACTTCTGTTGGTACCAAAATGTACATACGTTTTTGAAGGTCTTGTGTCATAACTGTTAGCCCAATTGGGGTACCTCAACTACTCCAGGATGTCTTAAATGACAGTAACTAATTATATTTAGGGAAAAAAAACCCAACAACCTCAAAAGACCAAAACCAGTCCCATTTCATTACACAGGCAGGAGTTCTGTTGATATCCTAGACAATATGGCTGCTAATCAAAGGGACCTCAGCAGCTTCAAGATACTGGGAACAGAAACCTTATGAAGCTCAAGAAAAATCAATTTAAAGTCCTATACCTGGTATGACATACCTCAATGAAACAATACAAGTTGGGCACCTTCTTACTAGAAAGAAATTTTACACACCTGGTGGATAGTAAAGTTGAATATGAATTAAATGTACTGTTGTAGAAAAAGACCAACAAAAAACTGGCAGGTTTTAAAAGTCTAGCCTGCAAATCAATAGAAATTATTATTTTTCTCTATTTGGCACTTGTGAGAGCGCATTTAGAATAGTGAATTCCATGGAAAAACATTGTGACAATTAGGAACCTGAATCACAGTATATAAGGATAGAAAAGAAGGCTAAAAGGGATCCAACTGGTGTCTTCAGTTGCTTCAAAAGCATTTATGGGAAAAATAGAATTGTAGCCTTCGGAGTAGTACAACAAAAGGAGAAGAAGTAAAAGGAGAAGGGTAAGGTTGTAACAAGTTAGATGTTAATAAAAACTGTTTCGCAGTGAGAGCATCACAGTCTGGAAGAGGTTGCCCAGCTCTCTGCTCCTGGACACACCCAAAACTCATCTGGACAAGATCCTGATGCACATGTTCTAACTTCAAAGTTAAATTTAGTTAAGAAGGAATTAGTGAAGATGGAAATCATGTAACTTCTGCAGGCCCCTCACAACTGAAATTATTAAAATATTCTATAATTCTTGAATTCTGTGGTTTTAACCCCAATCCTATAATTTTCAAAGTGTGAACTGTCATTCATTTACATGATACTAGTGGAAAAAAATTTATCAAATTCACTTTTCCCTTCTTCTCATACATAACTTAGAAACCACTAAGGAACTCAGCACAGCTTTTTTGTTATTTATTTACAGACAGAACATCCTACTTTGAAACCAGTCTATTGCTCAGGAGAAAACATAAAAGAAGGACATGAGAATTGGGTTTTGTCATCCTTTTTGTTCTTCTTTTTGCTTTTTTCCTTAGTTCATCAATCTTGTAGTTGTGATTAGGTGCATTAGGGAAGTTGCTCATTCATAAGTTTTTTGTAAGACATAATGAATATTTTTATTGAAATAGAAGAAAAAGAGGATTCCTCTGAATTTTCATGACTATCACTAGAAGACACATACTTTTGGGACTCCATTAAATCATTGGGTTATTAGCTTTCTACTTTTTTTGCATTAAATTAATAAGTTTCTGTAAACTGGGCTTAATTCCAACTAGTACCGTTGACAGATGGGAACATATTCTAGAAGTATTTGACTCAGTTGTGCCTGATTGACTTTATAATCCTTTTTTACTTTCCACTTACAGTAGGGGTACCTGCCCATGATTATGGTAACTAGATTTCCTAAAGATAAGCAAGCCTTTTCTAAGTGTAAAGTTATCGTCCCCCAAAAGTTCAAGGTGTTCATTACAAGAAGTATCAGTAAACTACATATTGTCCACCACTCAAAGAAGGAATAAATCATTTAGGAGGAAGGATGTTAGATTCTTATGCACTGTACACAATTTATAGTAAAGGACTCTAAGAGAGAAAACATTTTGGATGAGTTACCAGAGACAATTACTGGAGGGTATCTAAGATAACTCAGTCTAAGCTTTTCTCTGTAAGATGTTGTGAGAACAATATGATATTTAAAAAAAAATAAAATATAGAAGTTCTTTATACTGTGGAGATACAGCTCAGTTCTCATATATCAAGCTGGGTGCATACAGCAATGATTTAGGAGGTATTCCACAGAATTTTCAGAAGGACTAGAGCATTCGGCGTCATCTCATTCAATTAAAATTAATCATGATTGAGATTATTGAGTCTGCTCCATTTTGAGCTAAGGTACATAGTGTCCATTGAGGTTCTACACCTAATTTCTCATATTTTACATTAGAAGAAAACACTGGTCAGGTATTGGCCCTGCTGACTCTGAAATTTATTTTCCCATTTGAAGTGCTAAAGCCTGAATATCTTAACATTCACATTTACTGCAACCATGTCATTAGAATTTGATGTTTGATCCATGGAGCAAGTAATTATTAGGGCAGGAAGAGTAGTGAAATAAGTGATATTGAGTATTTTATTATGAATAGTAACATTAGCTAACAGTGCTCAAAGCATGAACATAGCTTAGGAGAATAAGAAATAGCTTGAAGTACAATTGTTCACATTTATGACTTCACACTTCACTGTCTAGGCATATTCTCTAGTACTCGCTCAGAATATGACATTTCAACACAAATTCCAGACAGTACACTCATCAATGGAATATTTATACGCAACAAATAAAGAAGTGTGTATTTTTGCAAAATCAAACCATTTCTTTATTCAGGTTTATCTGAAGCATTTGTTAATTTCATTTATTTTCCATAGCAACAAAAATATCACATGTATAATCAACTGATTCTTTACTTTCAGTGTATTTTTTTCTTAAGTTTATGTTCAGTCATCAACCACTTTCTAGTGCTGAAAAACCTGTTGAGACCTGATGGTTCTTAAAAATTGTTAAACATAACAGTTACAAAAGTTCTTCAATGAACTTTCTTTCACAAATATTCAAGAGATAGTCCTTATTTTTTGAATAGATTTGGGGTCTAATTGGAGCCTACATACTGCATATTGCCCTATCATAACTAAAATAATCTTCCGTGCAGGCTTAGACAACTTTCTGTGATTTTTAAATATAAATGGTATGATTCACCAGAAATTCACTAGAAATTATTCTGTTTCCCATACCTTTTGGGGATGCATAGAAGACTTGCAAAGGGTGGCTGACACAAGGACATGGGATGAGTCATGGATATAATATGATTTGTCCTGGCAAGTGAAGTCCAATCTACATACAGCTTCAGCAAATTGAATGCAGAAGGTATAATACACCAGGGAGCCATCCGTTTCAAATCTATTGTGTCTGTTTGGAAAGAAGTCATAAAGGTAGGAATCTTCTTGGGAAAAAATGAAAATTTTTAGGAGACTTAAATGAGAAGAGATGTTTGGTGTATGAGAAATTTATTCCTAATATGAGGTAAATCACAAAAGAAAAGTTATCAAATAGCTAAATGCTTCCTTCTTTGAGGTTGTTTTCCCACATCTTCATTCACGGAATGAAATCTGTGATCATCCATAAGAAGGATTCCCTAAATCCATCTGTCAGCTAATCTGACTTTTATACATGTATTGAATATGCAAATTTACTCATATTTTTGAAGTACTTCCCTGACCATCTAATTTCTCAAGAAATGCCCCAAATGGCAAAATGAATGTCAATGTCACAATGAACATCAATGGCACAATGAAGTCAATGTACCTGGTTGTATCCAGGGCTAGAAAGTCTCTTATTTTGTACTTCTAGAATCAATGTTTATGTCTTCTACTTCCAATCTCAGTTTTCTTAAACTAAAAAAGAATAATCTTACAGAAATACACACTAAATTTGGAATATGCAACCTCATACAAATTAATATTTCCAGTAACTTTGATTTTGCTTCTTTAAAAGTAGCACTGTTCTTTTTTATTATTGAAATATCTCAAAATTATTAAAGAAATACTGTAAATTTCAAATACCTACAAATTTCAGAGATCTTTGGGGACAGACCTTTCTGAAATTTTTTTTGCTTCCACTTTAGCACTGTATTTAGGTATATGAAGCTAAATAACTAAACGAGACATGCATTTGACACCAAAGTGAGAAATGAATCAACATTCTGATTCCGAAAAGCTGCCATGAATAAAGGAAGCCCTTTGTTTATTAAACATGAGTCTCACAACTCAAGAATGAAAATATTTTTTGAAAATACCAGAACTGTTCTAGGTAACACTAATCATCCGCGATCTGATAAAGCAGGCATTCACTGGCAGCCAATGATCCTGCCTCACATCTTCCCAGCACTGCTGTTCTGGAACAAGTAAAGGAACCACTGTGGAGTTCATCTGGTGTACAGTCTACCAGCAGACCAATGTAACTTTTGCTTAACATTAGGATTTTCGTAGAACTTCACAAAGGACTGACAGTTGATTCTGTGATTCAATGACTGAAATACTGACAACTGCAATTGTTCTCTTTCCAAAGTCACAAAAGAATAATTAGACCTTCTAGGAGAGTGGAAAAGAAAGCATAAGTGTTAAGATTAAGATATTAATCTTTTGGAAATACAGTATTTCATTGAAGAAATATATAAATTTAAACCAAACCATTTAGCTGTTGCCCATACTGGTCAGAGAGACATGCCTACTTGGGAAAAGAGAAACATTAGTGCTTGGTTGAGGCTTTTTGTTTTTAGGGTTTTTTGGGTGGTGAGGTGGGGTTGGTTTGTTATGGTTGGGATATTTTGTTTGTTGTTTTTGTTGAGCTTTAGGGTTTTTTTTCTTTGTTTTTTCAAAAACAAAGAGAACGGTGGATGCTAGTGTGGAGTTTTTATAGAAGTCCTTCCTGTTTCTTTCACTATAAGAATATGTGTGGATGGACTAGAGAACAGTTGGCTATACCTTTACTTAAAATGCTGGACTGACCAGGACACCAGTCCAAAACTATTCGTCAGTTAGCATAACTTTGGCCCAGGTCAAACAGTGCTTTTTTGTAAAAACTTCCGGTATTCCTGAGACATAGCAAAAGAGAGCCCTATTGCTAAGATATTTGTTCCTATCCATTTCAACACAAAAAGCCTATTTTGCAGAGGAAGAGACTAATAGCTGCATGGATTAAATTATTCCATGTTATTTGACTTCAAGGCCAAAGAATCACTACATTCTTACTTTACTGGGATGGTCGTAGGTCACTTCCCTGCAAAGTCGTAAGAAACCAGATTTGTTTACAGCCTGTTTCAAGTCTTCTGCTTAATATTTTACAGAAAGATGTCTGCCAGCACATCAGTAGGATGTCTTTGGCCTTCACTAGCCAGTTAGTAGAGAGCTGATTCTTTGGTATAACTAATTCTAATAAAGAGAAATTTAAGAACTTTAATTTTTACTTGCTTTATACGTTGTATTTTTTTCATGCACTATTCCTATATACTACATGACTTGCAATTATAAATACAGTGTTGCAACTGCTTCCACAAATAAAAATCTGCTTTAGGAAAACAATAACAAAAGCAATTTACATCTGAATAATATTACAAGTAATGATAAATGGAAAATTTTCAGTTTAGAAAAGTGCTGAAAAATACGGATGTGTAATAAGAGAGTCTTATCCAAAATATCTGCCTACTGGGCCAAGTTTTCTAGCTTTGTATAATGTAGCTCTGCAGTCAATTGTAGACAAAATGTATATTCAATAAGAATTCAATATTTATTCAACGTGACACCTAACTGCTCAATTTGGAGTCATATTTAGTGTTGTCATCTGTGCCTTAGCAAAACTGTAGGCCAAAAATTAAATGGCAAGTTGTACCCCTCACTGAATTTAGATTAGGGAACTCAAATATGCCTCCCAGCTTCTTTCTCTTTCCCTCTTTCCCCTCCTCTATGGAAGGCGTTAACACACCGGAACCCTCTTCACCACATATGTGTGTTTTTTCGCAGGGCTAGACTGAAACTAAATAGAGCTACAACACCCAAAGACTGACAGTCTGGATGACTAGTGTCACAAGGCACACTGTGGCATAGCTCAGAGATTATGGACATGACCTGTGAATGCTTATGATTACACAGAACATCAAATGCCTATGATTAGGTAGAACATCAGCTCTTTCATGAGCTTTGTAGTTCTTTTTTTTTTTTCTGCAGACAACAGGGAATATTTCCTTTGTCGGTACAACAAAAATATTTCTTTAAGTAGCATTTGGACAGTTCCGATTCTTATCAAATTATAGGTAACAGGATTGTTTTACGTAAGTGCAATAAATTCCATCAATATGTATTTGAACTTTCAAAAAAAAGAGTTGGAATGAGATTTGTTTGCAAAGCATTCCTTTTTTGACAAAATTAATTCAAGGAGTCTAATATTCTACTATACTTACGATGCTTTCTACACAATTTATCACTAGAAATGTGTAACAGGACGAGTAATGTAATTATTATATGATTTAATTTGAATTTAAGTTAACTGCAGTAGAATTAATTCTCCTTTTACTTGAACCATCTGCAATTTGGAAAAAAAAATCTCTAAAATTTGTAGTGAATAACTATTATCAAAAGTCTGCTGTTATGCTCAGATAGCATTTTATAGGTACTTAAAAATAGACTTTCCCTTTCTTAGCATTTTTTTCCCCAAGTTCATTGGCATACAGATCCACACAAACTGAAAGTTACAATTTAGAATTTGATAGCTACAAGAGCTCACCCTAGCACCTGTGGAATACCAGTAAGTTAAGTATCACATAAAATAGGAAAATTGAAAAAAAATCAGTTTTATCTGTATTTTCATGAAGGAGGCACTCCTTGATGAATGGCTAATAAGTGCTACTTTGTAATGTAATCCAAGCATATTTGTGCAGCTTTAAATACTCATACAAAACTAACCATAGCTGAAATACTCAACCTCTTACCAGGCCCTTAAAGTCTTATTATTGTGATATGGATTTCTCAGTTTGAATCTATACTATTATTAAACAAGAGTTATTCCAGAAATTTTCTATAATAGTGCATTCCTTTAAATATTCATACACTTTTTCAATATCAGCACCTTCTAAAACAAGTAGAAGGAAATATCTTTTGTGATAAACTTTGCTTTAAACTTTTTCTTATACGAGGGCCTCCTCTACCCTGGTTAAATAAAAACAACAATAAAAAAAAAGATTTCTTTTTATTCTACAGAACTGTTACAGTATTCCCAAGAAAACTATTTCATTTCACTCCTTCACAGATCAAATTAATTTGATCAGGTATAATTTAATTAACATTATTGATTGTATATACAATGTACAATAAATGAATACATCAATAAATAAGTACATAAAACATCCAATCATAGGTTATGAACTGCACGAACAAACAATTGTGTTCTACATGGGTCTTAAGCATGGATATATTGTTTGAATTTAAATTGCTCCTTTCCATTCTCCTTTGTTTAGCAGTCATCAGGCATGGCCCTAATGCCAGTCCTTTTCTTTTATATCACTCCTTTCTATCATACACACAGACTCCAGAGTTTTGTAGTATATGTTTGTTTAATTTACAGTTGAAGCTTATCTCTGATAAGATTAATTGAAAACCCAAAGCCTTACCTCCTTTAAAACTCAAGAAAAATCTAGATTTGCATCTAAAAAAATAGACTTTGAATTTCAAAACAGCTTATAGAAAAAAAGATGTTCTTAAAATTTTACTCTTCAGAGGAACAAGAAAGGCAACCTGGAAGACTGAATTACAACAGCACAGATTAATAATAGATATTTTCCATTTTCTTGTTGTTGAAATTCAACCATGAATTGTTAATATAAACACAGAAAGTTTCATTAGTTTATCCTGAAATTTCATTGTTTACCTCAACGAGGCAAATGTACAATCAGTTGGTAACAGATGAGCACAAGTAGATATCTGGTAAGATATACGAATATTTCCACCTGTAGTGAAGAATTTCCTTTTTCACCTCTCCTCACATTCTGGATATATACATGACTATTTTTTGTTTGTATCTTTTCCAGTTTCCAAATGATGTCATGTGTTATTATCTTTAATGCTACAACCTATTCAGGTTAAATTATTTAATAATTTTCTTGAAACAAGATCACTATTTTACATCTTCCATTGAATTACTTTAATTCTATGTTGCTCATATATTATGGAAACATGTTATCAAAAATATTATTTCACTGAACATTAAATGTCTTAATGTCTTAACATCCTCTATAAAGAGAAGAGAAAAGTGAAGTTCTTTCACTTAAATTCATTATGTATTGTCCTTCAAGAAAACACCTTTCTGAAAATGTCTATATGAAATTAAGTTAAATTAAATTAAAACTGGAAAACAAGAAAGAGAAAGTTAAGTTACAAAAAGACTGCAAGGATGTGTGTGACAAATTATTATGCCCAAAAATAAATCATGTCCATTATCTTTCAAAAAAACACATAAAGCTGAAAAATAATTCTGGTGGTATTTCATACGTCATCGTAAGGAATCTTATTTTTTGACAGACAACCTGAAATATAATTATTGCTTTCATGAAAGCAGAAATCCTTTTTACAGCAAAAAATTGCATTGATCAGCTCTTTTAAGGTTATTAATTCTCAAAGGCAAGTAATTTTCCCGTTTTTAATTTCCAGAAATATTCTCCATATTGAAGTGGGGTTTTTTGTTTGTTGTTTTTTGTTGTTGTTGTTTGTTTGTTTTTTTTAATGTTATCCCTAAAAATGGATTGCATTTGTCTGTAAGAATGTAGATTTTTTAAAGCATGCATGATTTACCTTATAAATTGATTTTGGACATTGTAGAGGTCTGAAAACCAAACTGCAAGAATATTGTTTGAATGTTTCTGTCAGGTAGAATGGATTGGGTTACACAAAAAAGAAGACTCTGGAAAGGGACAAGAGTTGTGCTAAGAGAAAAATTGTTCCAGATACTGATTTTTAAAGTAAATTATACTACTTCCTGCCTGTAGGCAGCCTAATAATCCAATAAGATACGAAACATATAAAGTAAAAGGACAATGAACAAAACTCAGGCTACTCTGTATAACTTCCAGCAGTCTTTCTTTAATCTAATACTGCTATGAGACATCAAATAGTCGGCTCTGCTGACATTAGAAAAAAGTATCAACTTAAAAAAATTGAGAGGAGTGGCAACTAAGTTTCCTTATGCATTTCTACTGAGCCTGAAATCCTGGAGTGAAATTAAAATGAAGGTGTAAATATTTACAAAAATATTGCCTATAATTTGCAGCTCAATCCTTTACTACAAGATAATGAAAAATTGATGGGAGACATAGTAATAGCTTTAAGAAGCAATACACTAAATTTAATTCTCATTGCTATGCAAATCAAATGTTTCGGAAATATATATATATATATTTATTTTTTTTTAAGGTTTCCGTATATTCAAATTATTTTTTTACTGTTTTAGCAGAAAATTATATAAAAAATCAGATCCTGTGCTACATTCGTAATTTTAGGAATAAGAAACAAAGAAAATAAGAGTAAAAATTTGAATTTTATATTGAATTTGATAATCTATTTTCAAAATAAACAATAATTGTAAAATTATGTAAAACAAAATGTTTTATTTCAGGATCTTTGTTAGTTCAAACTTTTTAAAAGTTATCTAAGTTATCTAAAACTTATCTAAGAGACATAATTTCGATTGAGCTGAGTTAGGGAGTGATTACACAAGCAGATCATATGGCAGATCTGAGGGTGGGGTAATGTATGGTGAGTGGAGAGTAGGAGATGAGCAGCTGCTCTTGAAACACAAGGCAGCTTTATCTGGCTGTCACCACTGTTCGTGCTGAAAAAAAACCCTGAATTATTTGCACTTAATATTGTATTGGAAGAAAGACAGGAAAAAAGAAGAAAGGACAGGACTTGAGGGAGAGCAGGAGGACGCTCTCAAGTACACATTTAAGTAATTGGTCTGAGACAAAGAGGAGCAGTGTACAGTGGGGTTTATTTTTAATCCATGTCAGTGAAAGGTAGCAGAGAAAGTAGGTAACTTGCAAAACATTGACAAACATTTCACTCGGTAATTATTCAGTGTAACACTCAGACTTTTGCATAAAAAACTGCAACAGATTGGTCACCTGTAGTTTCCTTAATCTTAATCAAATGCTAATCAACACTGAGATGTCAGGTCAGGGAGAGGGAGTACAGAGGAAGGGTGAGGACAAGTAATCTGAAATCAAGATGCCAGTGCTTATCTTCCAATAAAATACCATTTTCTCTTTTTTTTTTTCCCAATATAAGAATGACATTTCCAGACTGACTCTCTTCATATCAACACTTCATTTTTCAAACATATTTTTCACTCATTTCTTCACCAGGGCAAACACGGGTTGCTATGACTGACTTGCCTGAAGTTAGAAATTAAAATGTAAACCTCTAAAATATCAATAAAACTGACATAAAACCTTTTTGGTTGTCTAGGATAAAAGGTAGAAAGATTGTGGCCTTAGGGCAATATACTGTGCCTAAAGGCTCACGGAGTCTGCTGTCACACACTACATTCGTTTATTATTACACTGGGCCTATTGACGTTATGCCCCTGGGTTTTCATAGAACTTTGAACATAATCTATGAGATTGCTCACATTTTAGCTAGTGCTAATATACCACTGCTTTAATACACATGGCTATGCCAAAAAAAACAAGTCTTTTCTTACTTTGGCTAGTAAGAGTGTCAAATTACCAGACTAAACCAAGTGAAAAAGAATGCTAATTAAAAAGGTAGAATGTGTTCCAGTTGTACTAATCAAAGAGAGTTTAATCCCTTCATAAGCTAGCTGGCTTTGTTGGAGGAAATTCTGAACAACCTTGTTACTTTTGATAACTGTAAGCCACTGACTCATGGCCCCTTGACAGCTAGCTGAGCATGTAATAACATTTCTCTGTATTTGGGGACTGGCTTAGCTGGCTTTATAATAGATTATTGTGGATGTTAAAGTGAAATGTTAGTCTTTCTTTAATGCTCCGTATTCGCTAGTAATTAAGGTTATAAAAAGGGCACTGAACACAATGCAGCTTCAAGGTCGCCAAACATGAATACAAAAGTCTTCAGTTTTTGTAAATAAGGTATTAACGATAGGTTTATTATGCAGCACTAATAACTGAAAGGTGATTCTTCTATTACCAGTACATGACAAATTCATTGAAAGCTATTTTAAAGTGCAAACAAGTGCCTTTCACTTCAGTTAGAAGACCCAGTAAATTGTAAGTACTTTTGCAGGAAGACAGAAAAGATAGAAATACTTTGGGGGAAAAAAAAGGAGAGGGAGGGGAGGAATTAAAAGAACTCTTAGGTAGGCAGAACACTACTGGACAGTGTACAATCAAATGACATTGCACAATGACATCTGCAGAAGTGAAAGATACTTAGCGTAATAAGAACCTTAGCGAAATCTCAGCTTTTGGCATAGCAAGTCTAGCGGGACTGTGAAAACTAGGATTTCATTCTAACTTTCAAGACAGTGATGCTTATTTGTAGTTTATGTTTTTCAATCTGTGTATTCCATTGTGAATGTAAGAGCTCGAAGACAGGAGTCTACTGTACTTCAAGTATTAAATTCCTAACAGGTAAGATTATAGGACAAGAACTACCTAACTTGAGAATGTAGATACTTTTATAAAAATATGTCAAAAAAAAAAAATTTTTTTTCAAAAAAAGAGGAGCCTCTGTTATTTTAGTGAAAAATAAGGGAATGAAAATAGCAAATAGATACTTGAAGGAAGTCATTAAGAATGACCACTGTAAAGGTACTCAAATACGTCTGTGTGGACCTGTGTTTATTAGAGGTCCCATCCAACACTCAAACAGCGGAACTGCTTCTATAGAAGTGTAAGCAATTTTTAAACTTTTGATCATTGCTAAAAACACTGCCTATGTATGAATTTTTTTAAAAAGTAGGTTAATTCAAGCAAAATTCAGACAGAGCACTTGGCTCCTTTTTCTTCGCTATAATTTCAAAGAGACAGAAGAAAAGAAAAGCGAACTATGGAAAGGAGATATATAAGCCTTTAACTTAGAGATAAAGGAGTGCTGTGGTAGAAAAATGTTTGGCAGATGAAGACAAAAAAGTATATGTCTAGTAGATAGATAAAGTTATATCTGTAGATCCAAAACATAACTAAAATATTCTTAAAGACAAATAATTATGAATACAAATGAAGACAAATAATTATGAATGCGACTTAAAAAACACAATCCCCTGCCATCATGTAATCATTCAAACTATAGCTATCATGAAACTATATCTATACATATGCATAGTAATAAGAATACATCACATATTTATGCTTAGTTATTAAGAATAACCACCTTGTCCAAGCAGAAATAAATACTGTCTCATTCTTGAAGTGTGCTTACAAGACCTGATTCCACTATAAATTACGACAATCAAACAAATCGATTTGCACGAAGAAAAATAATTGTTATATAAAATGGTAGAGAAGAAGTTGCTCTGAGAATTGATCTGAGAATTCAAACTGGTAAGCACATAAAAGCAAGCCTTTTTGGAACTCTAAAAAGAAAAGATACAACTGCTTGTGAAGGACTCGGTCTTCCGAGTCCTGTTAGACTGAATCCTTCCTGTTAGACTGAATCCTTCAAGGCACATGGAGTCCAGCTGATTTCAAAATCCTAGAAGCCAGACAAGAAAACTTCTCTGCCGGGGGAAAATTTTAGCCAAATTATATGAATAGGATACTGTAGAAGATTAAAACACTTGAATTTTTATGTCTGCATGTATGCTGACAAATGCGCATCTGTATATGTCATATTTCCCATTCACTGCTTGCCCTGAGCTCCAGAGCACTCTTCTCTTTCCTGTGGAGCATTTTAGCTAATTCAAAGTACTGCAATCAGGTAAAGACAACCAGTTTGCTGCTTTCTCTACCGCTCATCATCATAAATATTCTAACGAAATATTGAGCACATCAATACTTAAATTGTAAGCTCTGAAAATTTATCATATATGTACAGTACAGTATAAAATAAGATCCATTAATTTTCATGCATCAAGAATTTTCCATTGCTTAGAATAAAGCAACACTTTTTGAAGGGAGAACAAGTCAGCAGAATGTGGTTTTCTACATCAGCTGAGGTTACTACACATTCACAATTATTCACCCATTGTGTAGCTCTAATTATAATTGTGCATTTCTAAGCTCTCTCAGTGGAGACTGCATTTCCCATTTTGCACTGAAATAGAAAAAAGTCAGTCTGATTTATTCACAGCAGGATATCAATGCACCATGTTTGTAGTAATCTGGAAATATAATGTCAGGCAGGATCCCAAAATAGATACAGCTTCTGTGATATCAAGAGCCAATGAACAGGTATTTAATCAATGACTTTTTTAGAAGAAAATCAGTTTATGGTAACTGAGAATTTGACTGGAATTCTGTCAAAACTATTTAGACAGGCTTTTTTTTTTTTTTTAATGTAGCTGTTTTTATATGTTTTGGTATCCTGTTAGAAGTGTAAGTATTAAATTAAATTTACTGATAAACCCAACACTTTGCAAGATAATAGAATATTCACTCTAAGGAGTTAACGAGGAATTAAATCATTCACTTTGTACTTAATATTGTCTACCAGATCTTCATAATTTATATTTATTACCAAGGTATTAATTAGTCAGTTAATAATGTGTTTTGGTTTGGTGGTTTTTTGGGTTTTTTTGTTTTGTTTTGTTTTTTTCCTATGGGAAATTCATCAAGAAATAAAGAAACAAGCAGGGAAATATTAATGAAAAGTTTCAACAGATTTAAGTTTTCCTAAAGGCTATGGCAGGAAGGAAAATTATTAATTATTTCTATCACTTCAGCCTGTGTGAGTTTGCACAAAGAAGAGCAGAAATTCAGAAAAAGAGACCAGGAAGCAGAAAAAGGGGGGTTTTACTTAGGTGTTCTCTTAGAGGCTTATGAAAGCTTTTAGGCCTATAACATGTATCAGTCCCTTTCCTCTCCTATTACTAGACTGAAACCAAATACCCACCTTCTGACCCAATCATTATTACCAAAGTTAATGATTTTATTCTTCTACCCATATTGCTGCTTGAACTTTCCTCTATAGCTATGTAATTGCAATTTCTTGGATTTTTGTCAAAAATACAAAACATTCGGAATTTCTTTACAGTGAGATTTTACAGATGGCTCCAACACTTTTTCATTTAGCTACATAATTAAAGAACATCTTGCATAATTTTTGTTCTGCATCAAGATGCGACACAGACAAGAATGTAAGGATTATATAAACTTACTGTGTAAGGTAATATTAATAGAATTATATTTAAGTCTTCTTGAACAACTATATTCATAGTACCATTTAAAAAAAAATTGTGTCATCAAGCATAAGCATGAAGAGTGCTCCATTTTCCTTAAGTATTAAATTTTAAAAATGTAATATTAAAAAATTAAAATAGTAATATTAAAAAATTATTAAACTCTGGGCGTTGACAAGCAACTTACTGATTACACACCATTATGTCAGTCATGACAACCTAGTGGTTCAACTGAACTAATTAAATTTAATATCATTGTATGTCTAAACATATATATTAATATTTCTAGGACACCCAACTTTTATTAATTATTCTTTTTAAAACAAATCACCGAAAGAGTTCTGAACCACGAGAAATTATTGATGTGTCACAGGAAACACCATTCAGTGTTTTGACTGTGTTTCCACACAGTAAAAAACCAAGGTGCTTCTGGATTGAGCTCAACACACAAGGACCTCACTTCCTTCTCTCTGATTGAGGTATCCTTGGTCTCTCTGAAGAAATGACATATAACACCATGTCTCAGCTGGCACTTCTCAGCTAAGACTGAAGTCCAGCTATAGGAACAAACCTACCATTCCTACAGGGTAATAAAAGACAACATACTTTCATAGCCAAGAGATGTCGCTGCTTTCCAGGAAAGCAGGAAAGAAGTGTGGTCTGTCCGTAGAGCCCCATATTCATGTAGAAAATAGGAACGGATAGGAATCAGACATCCCAATTATTTTCTCAGATATGCTTGTCTTACTGTTACCATAATGCTCCTCAGTATATCATGGTGGGTCTTTTTTGACTGTGTGTGTTCCAATGCTTCAAGGCACCATCTAGGACATATCCAGGGTCTAGCAGTTTTTCAGTCAGTGGCACAACATATGTGCAGTGTGCAATTTTTTAAATTTTTAATAACTTGGTAATAGAAAGCATGAATCATTTTCTATATTTGTATATCTGTGTTTCAGTTCATCACTTATTCTCTTTTCAGAGAAGCATTTTGTTTAAAGTCTATACTTACTTTATTTATGTACCATGGCTGTGCCCAGAAACCAATGAGGCTGATTTTCCATAATATCAGAAACATTAGAAACTTCATCCGTTTTCTGAGAGGATGATGTTTCTGTGTTATCCTGTCAATCATCCACCTTAAATCATTCTCTTTCCTTCTCACCTTCTATTCTTTTCTTCTCCTTATCAATACCTTTAATATTCTCCTACTTAAATTCTTTTAAAGGTTAACCAATTCCAAACAGTAGCTCTCATCCATGTTTTTCCTTCTAAATGTATAGGGTACCCAGTGTAATGGCTTAAAGCAGATATGTTTCCTTTTCTTTCTCAGAATTCCCTGTGATTCTTCAGGTACAATGGGAAAATATTGCCAATTACTCTGTTGTGCAGTAACAAAGCCTACAGTAACTCCATTTTGTATGACAACGCAATCCAGTAGGTGCATGCTAAATGCACCAATCTCAAAATGCTTCACAGATTGAACCCTTTAGGGAGTGCAGGCATTTCTCCAGTTAATTTCTGGAAACCGACAGGGTTTAGGCATATGGCTGCTCAGAATGGCGCAAGTTTTGGGATATGAAGAGGTACGACTCTAAGGGTTTGTATTTGTGGAACTTAGTCATGCCTTGAAATCTAGGTAGCAGTCACCTGCACATGTATTTTGGTGGAAGAAAGGAGAACACTTTGGATAATATTTCTAAATTAAAAGTTTGATTCTTACATCCCTCATTAAAAATAACATAACAACGAAACATTCAGCATAATTCCCCCCCTCCCCCTCCCCCAAATCTGCATTGTGTAACATTCAAAATATATTTTTACATAACTGACAATCCTGCTGGAATCAGAACACATTAGAAGTGTCATATCATCAGAGTGAAAGTTACAGAAAGTTACAGTGAATTACAGAAAGATTTCTCAAGCAAATGTCTATATAAATACAGCACAAGAATAATAAAAAGAAAAAAAAAATAAAAATCTGTGAGCCCTTCTGGCACAATCTATAACCAAACCAGATTGCCATCTACAATCTCATTATAGTGAAGAAAGTGGGAAATCTTACTTCCTTACAAAGTAGTGTAAATGGAAGTGTAGTTATTAATATAAAACAGGAAGGATACCCTTGAGTGAAGGGGCAATCAGTAACAAAGGGTAGTAATAATATAACAATCATGTTATCATCAAATGATGACTGTTTGATTGTGATGGATTAAACAATTGCAACATTTTATTACTTCATATCCCTCCTGCCGTAACATTTCAGCAGCAATCATGTAATTTTTTTCTTGTAAATTTGGCACCTGCTAACTTAAAGTCATTTATAGGGTGTTGTTAAGTTGACTTCTTAATGCAGGTGCTAAGTTGCCATTAACACACTTAATGACCACAAGGAATATGAAATTGTATCAATTAAAAGAGCGGGTTAGCCCTCCCACAGTTTCTAATCACATGTGGACAACCACTAATGAATTGGAGCTCTCTCAGGTATCTGTTCTGAAAATCAAATCTTCTAGACAGTTAATCAATTGAGGTAGATATCAATTGAGCTTATGCTCTGCTGGATTGCACTGCATCACCACTACTTACAGACAAAGAGGCCAAGTGAAAAAGGAGTGATGGTGGAAAGCAAGCTTAAAGGTGTTAATCTACAGTGCTGTACAGTAAATAATTATGCTTAGTGTCATTCCTGAAATGCCATGAATGTTCAAATAGAAGCACTTTTTAGACTTTCTGCTGATATCTTTCATGTAAAAATGACAACAAAAGTCCACAAGCAAGCAAGATCTATTCCATTGCTCTCAGATCTTGGACACTAATACTGCCACAAAATAACTGTGAGCTAAACATCTTTTCTGGCACAAACACAGTAAACAATTTTTGCTTCCAAAGTATCTACTACCCCGTATAGTGCCAGATGTATGCAACTTTACTAATGCTAGGACTACAGCAATATCTTGTTTTCTTTTTTTTTAAATTTCCAGACTTAATCATATGTCACAAAAAAGTCATATGTCCTTATGTAAGGCAAATAAGATGAAAAATACATAAGCCCTATAAGCCCCCAAATCTCCCTGAAATTAAAAATATTTTAGTGCTTTATCTTGGACTGCACTCTAATACTGAATGCTAATTAGAGCTGCCAAGTTGTGCTTTTAAGATTTGTTAATCATATACTACTTTATCCACTGGTCTAAAAATGAATGTTTTGCCATTATGTTGCCCCTGCAGAACTACTTTATTTATTTATTTATTTATTTATTTATTTATTTTTATTTCAGCAATGTCACATGCACAGACAACTAGAAATCAGTGATGGCTTTTGCTACATATGGGGTCTATCTCAAATCTCAAATTATACCATTTTCCACAAGGAACTATGGTGCCAGTCTCATTCAGTGTATTTTTCCTATCAGTTTATATGAAATACCAACCAAAAACTCTGAAAAAGAAAAGATGGTGGATTAACTGGCTATGCAGAAGTGATATACCCAGACCCTTCCACATGAAAAGCCTTCCAATCTCTGTGGAGATTTGCCTCTGCAAATCCCCGTTCTTGGAAGATTGACTAGCACTGAAAATTACTTGGTGAAAGGAAGCTCAAGAGTACATAAATAAGCTATCCCAAAAAGAATGTATGACTTTGCTTCTCAGCCAAGCGAGTGCCACTCAGCAAAAAGTGGGACTGCAGCTCCAGATGGCAGCTTTTCAAAACTGAAAGATAAAGATATTTCTCAAACATCTTGTACTATCTAACAGAATGGATCTTCAGACTGTCAGCACTATTGCTCCTGCCTGATCAAGGATACAATGAATCTTTAATCATTGGAGTTATTAAGTAACAAAATTGATACCCTTCTGACTCATCCCAAATTCCATAAATAATTGAAGGTTTTGAAGATCTTTCAGTCAATAAATGCAATGGATTCTTCTCTCATTATTGAAGATAATGAAGAAGCAGCCATTCTTTTTCTGACTTGTCTTTCTGGG
The DNA here is from genome assembly GCA_013400375.1 of Thinocorus orbignyianus. NCBI lineage: Eukaryota > Metazoa > Chordata > Aves > Ciconiiformes > Thinocoridae > Thinocorus > Thinocorus orbignyianus. Next base: position 1,280,447 of record VXBW01006614.1, read on the forward strand.
ATTGAAAAAGCACTTAGATCTAGCAGAGGTGTGCTATAGCCCCCAGTTATTGTGTTTCTTAACATTCAAAAATTTGATACTGAGGAATGAATTGCTCTTATTTCCTCAATATCTGAGGTCAAATCATATGTTAGATACGTTGGAATTAGCAATTCATACCTTTGTTGTCAAAGCTTGATTACTGATATTTGTGATATTGGAGGCAATAAACACACATTCAGTATCAAAAGTATGATTTTTTTCAAAGCATAATTTTCACTCTGTGACCAAACCTGTAAAAGTCATCTCTTATCAAAATGCTTGTGTTTCTCACCTTGAATACATATTACATTATTTTTTTATTTAATAAATTACAAAGATAACAGAAGCAGGATATTCAACTGATCTTTATTATATATACAGAAATTTGTCTGAAAAATATATTTGTATTCCTATGCATAAGACAGTTGATACTCACAGACTCTTGACCAGTGGGGGTCATGAAGGAACATAAGTCTTGTCATTCAAATGTCACAATGAGTTCAACAGGTTTTTTTTCAGCATACCACACACACACACACAAAAAAATAAAATAATAATAAAAAAAAAGGTATGCTATACTGACATGGTACAATGTGTATGCTCAAACCTTTACTAGACAAAAAGAGGGGAATACCATTGTATTTCCAGAACCATTTTTCTTTTGTTTCCCAATCTTTGGTTTCCTAGCTAGGGATTAGAATTTGTTTGCTTTAAAAGTTTTACTTTTTT
>VXBW01006614.1:1281235-1309097 GCA_013400375.1 Thinocorus orbignyianus
TTATCCACAATCATACCACTCATGTTTTTCTTGTAGTCTTTCTACTATCTGCTTAACCTAATTAGTGTTTGCAGCTAATACCATAGCCATTGGTGAGCGTGAGCTGAAATAACCTGCAGAACTTCCTGCAGCCCTGTGCTGTCAATGTCTGGTTAAATGCAGCTCTGTGTGGTAATCGCTATTGAAAGGTCATTGTTGCCTATCATTTCTAATCTCCTTCTCCAAGAAGATTCTCATGAAATCATATCCAGATGCAGGGTGTGAAAGAGAGAGAGATAAAGCAGAAAAGTAGAAACTTTAGAAACAAAGTTATTGTGGGGGGTGGAGGAAGTGGTGGGAAGGGTATCTGACAACAGCAACAAATACTCTACAGATGCCAATTCCTTCCTGTCCTTCTTGCCCCCATTTAGAGACACGAGCAATGCACGTAAAACAGATATGCTAAAAGTAGAAATGGTATCATACCAGTATCTCCTTCCAGTGAGTTTGCAGTTCACAAGCAAGACAATGAACAAGAAATGCCTAAAAAGGTCAAACTAAAAAAATCTCATTAGAAACTACAGTCTCAAAATTAGAATACTGAGGTCTAAGTGTTTTCCCATTACACATATAAATTCCAGAAAAAAAAAAAAAAGAAAAAAAAAAAGAAAAAAAAAAAAAAAAAAAAAAAAAAAAAAAAAGGAAAAAACGAACAAACAAAAAAGTATGTTAGCTTAAAATATTACAAATACCAAATCATGGTTACAGTGAACAAAGGGAATTCAGGAAGGAGTCTAAACTTTCATTATGCAGACAGCAAAATGGCAGTCTACGTTCTGCAGTGGTAATTAACTGTGGTTAGTGATACCCTGAAGAAATGCAATTAGTTTCTAATGTATTTGGTACTTTAAACCGTATTTTTATTGTTTCCATTTATTATTTATATTGAAGACTAATAGTTCGTTTTCATCAAAACTTCTCTCCATGCTTAGTTCCTGAACATCTGCCCCTTCAACTCAAAGTCATTTAACTGGTACTAGTACTTTCTTTTTATCACCGATGCTCACTTCACTCTTAAAGCTGCACATCTAAGACAGATTTAGTCTTATGAATCTGAATAGAACGAAGCCTAATGTAATTCAGAAGCTACAAATTACACAGCAAGATTGGACCGAAAGGAGATGATTTCACTGCGTGTTGTAGTCACTAGTCAGGACATTTTCCCAGGGAACAGTGTTACATTATATTCTTTCTCAGAGAAAGAGGGAATTGCTTTTTAGTCTACTTTCATCAAAACAACTGCAGGTTGTCAATTCCAAGAAGCAGCCCTGTTGGCAACAACTGAGGAATAGATATACCTTTACCTTTTCTTTCCTGAATGTTGTTTTCCAGGTCCTATTTTGAGGTATTTAGCTGTCCTGGTATTCTGCATAGGTGTTTAGTCACCTAAATTAGAGATGTACATCCCATTCCAGAATAAAGTTAGATGCTTCAGAAACCTGCTTTCAGAATCTTCACATTCTTTATTAGATAAAGACATTGATATTTACTAGAAGACATACCCATTAGTTATAGTTATTAGTCTGTATAATAAATAATAGGTAGTAATTTTACTGAAAAAATATCTAACTACTAGAACAATTTCCATGTAATAAGTGCTGTAGTTTGCAATGCTGAATTTCTTTTAAATACCTTTAAATAACCATCATTAATATTTTATGACAGGGGAACAAGAAAATCATTGAATCATAGAATAGTTTGTGTTGGAAGGGACCTTTAAAGGTCAGCTATTCTAATCCCCCTGGGATGAACAGGGACATCTTCTACTAGATAAGGATGCTCATAGCCCCATCCAACCTGACCTTGAATGTTTCCAGGGATACATATACTTTGAAATTACATATGAGTTTTATCCTTCAGTTCAGTAGAAGGTTTATGCATGTAAAGCACAGTAGCATAACACATACTGGCCTGAAAACTAAAAAGATCAAGACAAATCGGATAACATAGAGAGAAAATATTCAAAATACTTCAGATGCATGTGTGATTCTCTGCTCTCGTGTATGCATATTCACCAGCGGAAATGTTGCACTTGCAAAATAACTGCAAGATCTATCCTTGATTTCACCAGAAACATTCATAAAACAGTTCTTAACTGCAAGAAATTATAGACTCAAGAAATTCATTTTACTTTGAGACATAAAACATAACTTCTGGAATTTCAATCTCATTCAATGTGAAAAATTCTGTCCTATATTCATAGACAGGGTACCTCTACCTATATAAATGTAACACATTAATTGAAACATCTGTCTGACACAGCAATTGATTAAAGTTACAAATCAGAGCCCTACAGAATTCTCCACTGCAACCACTATGTGGAAATTTGCCAAGGGGTATCTAACTGCCCATCAAGGAATTAGGAATTTGTAAGGGTTGAGACATATAAAATAGATAGGTGGGTGCAGAAGACAGAGGGACAATTTATTTTTAAATTGTTTAATTATAAAGAATTGCAATAGGGATAGGTAATGCTGTTAAATTTTGTTCTTTCAAGGTTATCACATATCTATTCATCATTATATTAAGCTATTTTGTGGAAAGATGGATAGGTGAAATAAAATTGAATTATTTTTTTTTTAATTCATTTTAGTTTGTTGTCTTTTTTCACAGAAATCTACAATCAAGCTCAAAACAAATATTTTTTTCTTGTTCACTCCTCACTGCACTCTAGATGGGTTGCTTTTTGTCTTTACCTTCTTTTCCCCTAAGTTTTCTGTTCATATGCTTCAATCCCTGGCTATGACATGCCAGAGAGTACTTGCTGATGCATCAGCAAAGTAGGAAGTTAATGCCATTTTACTTTCTCAAGGACAGATTCAGAAAGAAAAGAAAAAGAAAAAGGAAAAAAAAAAAAACCAAAAAAAAAAACAAAAAAACCAAAAAAAACCAAAACCAACACAAATTGAAAACTGCTAGAAGTTTGTACTCATTTATAGGTTTTTTTCTGACCAGAAGGAATCATTCTCTTAATTTATTCTGCCTTCTTGTAGAACTGGGTCCATTTGAATTTCATGTGAAAATTCTTCTGTCAAGTTCATAGCTCTGCAATGAGACAGAATTTTCAGTGAAACCTGGCTTTCTTGGGTTAAAGACTTAAAATGAGAGAGAATCCTACACATCCAAGAGTGCACTGTTCTACTTATTAAAAACCGTAACTATTAAACAATTTATCTGTGTTTATTTCTTGTCTTTTCTATCCTTATTTATTGTCTCTCTAGGTACTGAGATATGCCACTTGCATTTCCATGTCTATACTATAATAAAACTGACATTCAACATCTGACAAAGAGACTAGAAGAAAGCTAAACAGTATATAAAAGAAAACTTCAGTATCAATAGAAACAGAATACCACTAATGAGCAATAATTAAAAAGAAAAAAAAAATCAAAACCCAAAATAAAACAAAGGAAAAGCACTTATGGTAAAAACACTTTCTTCAACTTGTTTGAAATAAGAATTTTACTATAAGGAATGCACATAATTCTTATGCTCACACAGTGCTGTCTCTGATTAGACACACATAAATACATATATATGCACACATACATATACATAAATATATATATATATATGTGTACATATAACATGCACCTGTAAAGGTTTAAATGCTATGAGACCTCATACTATCATTTCACTTGCATTATGTTAATAAAATTTTAAACTTACAGAGCCAAGCATATTCCAAAAGTTCAATGAATCATTCAATTTCCAGATGTACTTGCTCCGTGTATCAGTAGATTCCTTGTGTCATGCTGTCAAACTCTGGAAGGTTGTGTTAGAATTAAACACTTCAACTCAGGCTTTAACATAAGATGGAAAGCTTATCTAACCTGACAGTACTCTAGAAATAATCCTTCTGACTTGTCAAAGATGGTACATGCCAAGATGTTTACATTATTTAGTGTCCTGGTTTGAGGTAAAACAGAACCAATTTTCTGTTCAGTAAATTTATTTTTTTTCCCTGGGTCTCTTCTAACTAATTAAACTCTAAAATTATCAACACATTGTTCAAAAACTGTCCACTTTCACAGTAGTAAGACATGATTATGTCAAAGAACCGTACGCAGTGAGGTCCTTGATTATACTTATCGTTATAACAATCAAGGACAGATAACTTCCTTATTTGCCCTGTTGGAGGATAATAAGCAGAAAAGCATAGATGGGTCACACCTGTAGGGAGGAGCAGGCAGGACAAGTGACTCAAAACTGACCAACAGGTATTCCATCCCGTCTGCTTCATTCTCAGTATAAAAACTGAGGGATCAAAATGTCCACTCTCTTTCTTCGATGGTCAATGTCCAAGGAGAACACTGTCTGCTTGTCTGCCTTTGATCCCAATCCAAGCATTCCTGACTCCAGATCTGGAAGACAGCTCCTGTCAGTCACCAAGACCAGTCTGAGACTTTTCCTGATGCCTGCTGGCGATGTGATCATCATCCTAGGAGCTTGGTATGGTTTTGTATATACTGTGTATTTTTTTATTTTTTTTAAATTTTCTTTTTATTATTTATTATTTCATTATTTATTTATATTTTCATTAGTTTTGTGTTTTGTTTTGTTTTGGTTTGGTTTGGTTTTTACCTAAACTCATGAATCTCTTTAACCTCTTCCTCTCCTCTCTTTTTTTTTTAAAGGGGATTGGGAAGGGCCATCTATCATTCTGATTGGTAAATCCAGCCAAAACAACAACGTTTAGAAACGAAGGAAGTTAAAAATCAAATAATTTTTAAAAAGGAGTGAAATCTTACTAAATCCCGTGGTCAGTTTTGAATTGGGGCAAAGTAGAGACACATAAGCTAAAAATGAAACTAAAATGCACAGAATATCATAAAATACATAAATTATGACTCAGAGCTTAGCTTTAATCCTTAGCCACATCTAGAATCCTATCCAAATTGATGGAGTAAATGATAAGGAAAGATGATATGTCTCAGAAACAATTGTTAGTAAAAGGCAATTTATCATTTGTGTCATCTGCTAACTGGTTTTAACTGGCTTTGCAAAAGTAGTCTACAGTTAAATGTGGACATGTAAAATGATTTTCAAAGATGAAAAAGCTTGACCTATTCTGTTGTTTATAATACCTTAGTGAAAAATGCTCTGTGAATTTTAATGCAAATATCCCATTTTCATGACGGGGCAACTCCTACTATTCCCATAAAATTAAAAAACAAACAAAACAAAGCAAAACAAAACAAAGCAAAAAACAAACAGAAAACTAAAACCAACCAACCAAACAAACAAAAAACAAAAACAAACAAACCAAACCAAAACAAAAAAACACAAGGCAAAGAAAACACCTTAAAACAGATTTTTGCTGGTGATATTATTTTCTTCCAAATTTCTCTTATTCTGACCAGTTATTTTCTGTTTCTAAATTTATAGTTGTTTTGGTATAAACAGATGGTAACAGCTGTGCCAGAGACACAGTGATTCACACTCTTGGAAGAAAACTTACTTGAAAGCAATTAGTTCTCTTGCAAGGTTCTGTTTGCTCTTCAAATAGTAAAAAGCTTAAGCATGTGCTGGATGTGTGTGTAATCGTGTTGACTATGGACCATTGTGCTTTATTAAGTACTTCAGTCTGTTGGAGTACTTTTTTTTAATTCTTTGTACTCAACTGAGTAATCTAGATGATAAACAACTTTTCAATTTACTTAATCTTAGTTAACCAAAAGGATCCCTCTGTACCAATTTTACTCAAGTATTGAGAGTTCCAGAGACTCTTGGCTTGTGCTTTTGTAATTCAACAACATTATATTTAAACTACATAAAATATTTAGACATATGGATTGATTCAGGTGCCTAAACATGGGCATGGTCTGCCGTTTAAGACATACTAGGGTAGCCAAATAGCCATACAGGGGTATTACATTTGACTCAGGACGTGCAAGAGAGCTGTGCCATTTTGAATCAGCAACTAAAGACATTCAAAAATAACCCGGGACTCTCAAATGATGGTAAAAAAATTAAATGAAAACAACTGAATTGAAACTTTGGTGTTTGAATTCAGATGAAATTGCTCTTTAAGCTTTGTTGACTGTATCAGCTAACTCTAATGGGAGCTTAGACACATACCCTATGTAAGGGCCCCTACACTGTAGATGCTTACATTAGGTCATCTTCCAATCTAGGTGGGAAATTGTTGGAATACATATTTTATTTCAATATTTTGCCTCCTTTCAGTTTCACGGACCACTGCACAACAGAAGGCTTTTTCATGAGTCACCTTCCTACCCAGTAATCCAATCACTTGTTTCTTAGAGAGAAGGCCTAAGTATCATGCAGATGCTGTCTCACAACTCCTAGAATCTCATTCTTATTGTTCTCCATGCCGGGGAACAGACTAGTTCCCACTGTAACTTCTGGTTTGCCCTTGTGTACACCCCAAAATAACCTGCTGAAAAGAGGCCAAAGAAAACTTTGGGAATAGTAGTTGTCCCTGGAATAATTCAGTGTGATTTGTATTCAGTCTAACACAGTGTTAATACAGACCAAAGTAAGGTTGTTCAGAGATCACGAAAAAACTGGGAAGAAAGAGCGGGTGAGGTGACAGATGTCAAAACTATAAGACAGGAGAAATAAGGATCAATACTGAGGTAGGCATGACGAGACCCCTGACCAGACAAATGAAATTGGTTTTGTGTGATAACTAGCAGCCTATTAAGGGTAAAGATCGAAGACAGAACAGAGAAGAAAACAGAAGAAAGAAGGCTTTGACCTAACAACACAACAAAACCCAAGACAATAAAAAACTCAGCTTTGCTTATTTGGAATAGATGGCAAATGTAGTTGATGTAGTCCCATATTAGTTGACTGGAGCCCTGATGTATTATTCTGCACCTGTTTGACAGTCTCATGATAAGCTGCAGTTGCTATTCACCTTCAGTGTGAGGGTGGCCTTTCTCAGTACCTTACAGGCACTGACTGGTGAGCGCACTGGGTGTTCCTTGGTCAGGTAGTCCCTTTTGAAGATGGTGAATGTCCCTTCAGTCCGCTGGTGTTGAGTAGGAGAGATTTGCAACTAGACTGTAGCATGTGTAACACCACCACCAAGAATACTTCAGGTGAATTGAAGGCAAGGTGAGCAGTAGTTCACACCAATGTAATTCTGGATATGCATGGACATAGCTGTAATGCAGACTGGGAGTCTGTTTGTTTGGACTTTTTTATGTTCTTCCTACAAAAAAAAAGTTTAAATGGGGTTTGTGAAAATCACGAACAAGTGTATTACAATCTGAAAATCAGTTTCAGATGCAAATATGCCATTTAAGGTGTCTACCATGTGAAAGGCAGACCTAGGAATGAGGATTCTCTTTAGAAACTTCATCTTGAATATATTTTCAAGAAGGTTATTATCCCTCAGAATTGTTACCTGGCACATTTTTCAGATCTGGAATAGCTCACACAGACTTATCAGGCATTTTCAACCCCATTAAACTAAACAAATTGGCTAGAACAGTACAGTCAAAATAATACTTGCAAATATAACTCTTATTTTTGTTTATAACTTGCTTATCAACGGTTCCTAATTTTACAAGTTTATTTATCTAATGTCTCTGTATATTTATAAACTACTTAGTTTCTGTGAACATCTGTAATACGCATGAGGAAATTTTGGTGTTAAATTCACAGCAAACATGAAAAGAAATTCTAAATAGTTTTTAAAGACTAAATCTGTTAAATGATTCTTCTTTCTGTATGATGACCGAAGGCAAAATCCAGTAATTCTGCCAGGTCTTAGAAGGTTTGCCTTTAGACCTCATTCAGATCTTGCACACTTTGGGACTTCTTTTTAAAGCTGCTTTTTGAATTTGCAGTAAAAAATGCCAACTAATTATCTGGTCTGACCAGTATGGATGCAATATCACACAACTGAATAAAGAAAATATAGACATAGGTCAAAACTGGCACTACAGAGCAAGCAAGGCTGAGAAATGTCTGTAATTTAAATGAGTAGAGAATAGACATATATACACTTTCCACTTACTCTCAGATAAAAGACATTTTTCAACTCAAAATTCTTGGAAATAAAATGTTACTGCTACAGAATCACTAAAGGGAGGTGGAGTTCTTTATCACCCCACTCCCTTCCAAAGGAGCTGTGTTTCAGGAGTCTTAAATTTTCTACACTTATGAAAGATGCATCATTAAAATGGAAGTAGATTAATTACATTGTTCCTTACTGACTCTTAACATAGACTGAATAACACCATCTCTAATCAGGGGAAGCCCTCATTATTCCACTTTACATTTTAGTACTTCAATACAGAGATACTGTATAGCATTCATACAGCTGTTTCTTTTATGCCTGCAGTGATCCAGCAATACATGTCTAATGCTTTTTTCAGTGTCATAGGGCTGAGCTGGTCCTTAGCTGCTGATCCAGTATGATTTGATTTTTTCATAGTCTCATGCTCTATTTCCATTTCTGTGCTGAGGTTTTAGATACCTTAAAGCATTTAAATTGGCACCTGAATCATTGTTCCTGCAGTAACTTGCAAGTCCTTTGGGTTAGAAAGTTATACGTTTTTACATTTTTTTTTTTTTTCTGTGTTATTCAGCACAGATAGAACTGGGATCTTACAATGTAACAGATTTCTAGGCTTTATGCTAATACTAGAAAAAATTATTACAATTAATAGCAAAGAAAAAATTATAATAAATAATGATAATAATATTAATAGTAATAACAGCAAACCTTATAAGGGGATCAGGAAGAAAAGAGAATGTATAAGAAATGCGATTTGTCTGCATATATATGACAAACACTATAGTAAAAGTACAATACATATGACAGTAATATCTGAAATACATAGTAATCAGAAATTACACTAAAGTTGAGGACTGAAGTGCGATCTGAATCAAACTATTCACTATTGATCTGAATGTGAAAGTGAAATAGATTGATGGAGCCATACCCTGAGGCAAAGGCAGTGCGTAGAGGCTGTACATGAAGTGGATGAGCCCCTTCCCTCTTGTCAGCAGGCAGAAGGAAGGGACTCAAGGGACAAGGGGGAATGGAGACAGGTCACTCCTCATAGGCTGATATCGTGGTGGGAGTCTGTTACAGACCACCTGGAGTTTAGTAAGGCCTTTGATACAGTCTCCCATAGTATTCTCCTGGAGAAATTGGCTGGCCATGATTTGCATGAGAGTACACTCTGTGGGATTAAAAACTGGAGAGCCCAGAAAGTGGTGGTGAATGGAGTTAAACCCAGTTGGTGGCTGGCCATGTTCGCCAGAGCTCAGCATTAGGGATGGATCTCTTTAACATCTTCACCAATAATCTGGATGACTGGAGTTGGTTGGGAGTGTCGACCTGCTTGGGGATAGAAAGGCTTTGTAGACAGATCTGGACAGGCTGGATCAATGTGCTTTGGTTGAAGAAATTAACACAGTAAAGTTGAAGACTACTCTAAAAAATGCACAACAGTTCAAATTTTAGCCTTCAGGGAAGGTTTTGACAGAAATCTTAGTCACTTAGGGCATATGAGGTACCTGTGAAGTCTAGGTGGTGTTTATAGATTGCAATTCTGAATTTAGGCTTATAAGTAACATTTCAAGCTCTGTAAGTTATCCTAAAATACTGTCCTAGTGGTAAGCATTTGTCTAAACCCTGGCATGTACCAATTTAAGCACATTAACAACTCCTTCTTCAGAAACTTTGGTTCTAGAGCACAGAGCTGCTATAAATGTCCAAAGGCATTTTCCCTGAGCAGTAGTTTATTTGGAATAAAAAATCTGGCCCTGTAAACTTATTATCATGAACCCAGAACTGGGATCCATGAGAAGTACAGCACTGTTTGTTACTTACAAAAATGCTGCCAAGGTAAGTAGTGGTGCCCAGATTTTCCAAAATAGCCTTCCAACTAGTTCACTCCTATAAACAAGCATTTGATCTTTAACTGTTTAACCTGTATCATGTCTTTTTTCCTACCTTGTTTCTAAATACTTCAAAAATCCAGGCTATTTGACTTAGCCGAACTGTGTTGGGATCCAGAACAAAACTGTAATACACACAAAAACATATAATGACTGAGAGGAGGAAAAACAAACAAACAAACAAACAAACAAACAAACAAACAACAAAAACCTTAAAAAAACCAACAACAACAACAAAAAAAAACCACAAAAAAAAAAAATAAACCAAATCCCAGAAGCCTGCAGAAGGAACTCCAAGGAAATCTTGAGTGCAAAGGAGTTGGTAATTATCTGACATGGAAAAGAAATTTTTGTCTTACTTTCCGATGATTCATATATGTAAACATTTTTCACTGAGGTGATGTTTCATCTGGCTTTTATTCCTTCCTCTTTTCTTTTGTCTTCCCTCAAGATCTTCAAAGACATTTGTTTGTTACAAATTCACCCTTTATCTCTACCAGTTACCTGAGTGACTAAGTGGTTCTCAGGTATCAGTTTGAAAGGATTAAAAAAAGATGAAGCAAGGCTGACCCTTCCTGCTCAGAGAAGCAAAGGGTTAGTGTGAAATAAAATTAGAAAAAAATACACTCAGTGTACACTATATGACTGCAAAATCAATCTCTGTCTAACAGAAAAGGACAGAATTTAATCATGTGACTTTGAGAACTGACCAGCAATTGTTTGGCAACAGCTGTCTGTGGCTGACAATATCCTATATAAGTAGTATTTTTATCTCATTCTGTGTCTTTGCTTGCATGTCATCTAACTCAAGGTCATCAGAACCTAGATTTAGCTTCTATTAGATTAAAAAAAAGAAATAAAATACAATATACACCCTTGTAGGAAATTATCTAGCAAATGAGTTTGTTCTTACTCTATTCTCAGGAGAAATATTTTACTCCAAGGCATATCTAAATAAACACCTGTTAACAGACTGCAGTTAACGCTAGTACTTTAACATTCACTGACAGAAGCCATAGAAAGCCTCTGAGAATTGAGATGAGAATGATGAACAACAAAAAAAAAGGAAAAAGAAAGGAACTGGAGAACTTCTGTAGCACAATTGAATTGATAAATTTCACCCTTAGAGTTCTGTATTACATATATCTGAAACTTCATGTGATCAAATATGCTACCATATAAGGGTATTAAATCTTCATAGGTTTATAACTCAATACAAAACTTAAAATGAAATAAAATTCACTGCATTAGCAGCTATTATATCATTATCATCTGCCTACACAACACAAGATTCACTGACACCTTTTTTCCTGTATTATTTTAAACAGGAATTTGTACTTTGCACCTTGATTAGGTTGTTCCATTTTTTCATATTGCAAAAGAATTGTTACTCCATTCATTTTCTTCCTCTCCCCTCACTATATATTTGAATTTTAACTGCACGGGGATATTTGTTTGTTTGTTTGTTTGTTTTTTGCTGTTGTTGTTTTTTTCTCTAAGGATAGGCGTTACCCTTTGTAATTCTTCTTGTGATAGTTTTTTCGTAATGGTTTATTTTTCTATACCAGCTTAGGGAACATATTTCTCCAATTAATTGAAACCTCTGCTAGCTATTTTTGTTTTATGATGATAAGTATTTGGGTAAGGTAAGAACTAGGGAAGTTAAAGCTTCAATTTCTGGGCTTTTTTTTTTTTTTTTTTTAATTTACTTAAGATTACCCTCTTACTTCCTGCTTTATCAGAACCTATGATGTACTATTTCCATATTTCATTATTCTCTGCAAATATCACCCTTTAATATTCAATTTAACCTTTAGTATTACATATATTTATCCCCATAAATATTCTTAAAATGAAATACAACTTAATTTTAGTTAAACTGGTTTCTTGAAACATAGTTTAGAGATTGTTACTACTTCTACAAATGCATACAACATATTTGGGGAACGATGGTAAAAAAAGGTTAAACACTTACAGAATATTTCTTAAAGGTAGTACAATTAAATAAAAATATCGTAATAATGCATACTGCTCCTCAGCAAAAATCTGTCTGCTAGCTATAGTCTGCATGTGGCCTTAACTTATTAAAAATGTTCATACCATTAATTTCAGGTAAATGAGACTATTTGTAATAAATAGATGTAAGTATAGTTTATGTAGTCCCATATGAGTTGACTGGAGGCATGATGTGTTATTGTATATGAATTCTGTGCATCTGTAGAACATAAAAATATTTTAAAATATGTATATAGTACGTAGGGTAAAAATTATATAAACTATAAATTTTTTGATGCTGATAGGAATGTGAATGTGTCTTGGTGTGTGGGCAGCAATTCTTTTTAAAATCTACTCAGCATTGTCCAACCTGCTGTGTTGCATTTCAAAATCTAACATTTTCATAATGTAAACTTAATTGTTTGTTTGCTTCTGCTTTATATTGTATTAATTCATATCCAACATAAAAATAATTCAGATGGAATAATACTAACGGAGCTGTAGCAATTCAGAGAATTGGTCTTAGTTGTAATTTCATCCTTCTATTTACTTTGCCATCACTAAAACCAACATTTTCAGAACCTTCCAGAGGTTGTCAAGAAAGGACTGCACTTCATCATACCAAAAATGAGGGCACCTCCAGAAGCACTGAACTAAAAGTTATACATATATATTAAAGCAAGTGAAGTTATACATATATATTAAAGCAAGTGAAGACACACTGCCTTTCAAGAAACAAGGTGGATCCTAGCTGCTATTACTCTGGACATTTTTTTCTGGATGTCTTTAAAATGAGCACTACCATGATGCTCACTTCTATGTCACATGAGGCACTAGAGAGTCCCAAAATAAATTAGGGTTAGACTTAAAACTGTGGATCTGTTAACCTCTGAAGTAAGGCACAAACTGAATACTATTAGGTGGGGTGAGTCTGGGACCTGACTAATTTAAGTCTGCCCGTAGATTTTAGCTTCTAGTTGGCTCATCCTTTCTGAGGAGCAGTTTTTTACCCAGGTGGTGATTTTGTTGAATATTTAAAAGATCTGATTAGAAACTCTTAATTTGTACTTTTTCACTTTGTTTTCTTGGAAATTGAGCTTAAAAAGTGCGATATAGTGGTGTGAAATTCTGTGAAGTGAAGATAAAGCTCTTTAAAGATTTATTTTTTGCCAGGAACAGATTAAGTCTTTCTTGTTCTGCAACAAATATGAAAATGCACGAATCTAAAAGAAAACATGGCAAACAGTTCCTGAAAGTCACCAGATGTGATAAACATATTTCTTCATTCATGTATCTGCTGCTTCAGAAAATTTTCATTATCAGAGGAACGGAAAATGGATACTTTAAAAAGTGAGTTCTCCACCAGGCCCAGGACTTCCCTCAAAATCTAATTTGTCTTCAAAATGAATGCAATCATTAAGAAAAGGAAATGACAAGGGAAATGGCTCTTTGACTACTATGATGGTAGAGAAAAGATTTTTCTATGGTCAGTTTTATCCTTGCAAGCTTGAACATCTAATTCCATGATTGATGTATGACTGCCCTGTAATGGTTTTGCTGTTTTCAGAACAACTCATCTTGTGAAAGATGACATGTGCCTCCCTCATCAGGAGTCTGCAGAACCAGTTTAATGAAGGTGAAAGTATCTGTGTCGCAGTTGGGCAAGCTTTTAATATTGTTGCCAAGAAGACAGAAAAATCTAAAAATTCTCTGTCAGCCTCTCAAACAATAGTCACAGCAACAAGAAAATCAACATCTGTTGTATGTTTTTCCTTTGTTTCTTCTAATCGATTCAGCAAATCTTTGCCAAATATTTGCACAGTGTGCCATAGAAATGTCACTTGAGGGTGAAAAAGAGTGTCACTTTATAAGTAAATGTCATTTTGCAAGTAAATACCATTGAGTAGAGAAAAGAAAAATGACACTAAGAAAAGAAGCTCAATGGCTAAATGGCTGATGATACAAACAAGAAGCAGAGCATGTAATGAAGATTGCAGTTAATTTGTACCCCATCTGTCTGATGTCTTGATAATACTAGATGGTAAAGGAAGTGATAGTTGTGGGTTTCCAAATCATCTTAACACTGGAGCTCTACCATTGAGCAAGCATCTGCAGCAAGCAATACTGTTTCCACCTTAGCCAAGCATGGCAACTGAAATGCTTCTACTTTTCAATTCTTTATTTTCCTTTCATTGAGTCTCAAATTTCGTAGAGTTCTCAAATAAATACTGTCTCTGTTGTTCTAGCCTCGCTTCTCCTTTTGCTCCCTTCATTTCTGGATCTTCTTTGCACTCACTTATCTACCCAAAGCACTGAGGTCCAGCTGATATTTTCATCAAACTGCATTCCCTTTAAACAATTCAACACCTCCATTGTGCCGTCATTCCTATCTCCACCCCAGAATCCTTACTACTTCTTTATCTGCTATCTGTATGCACTCTTAAAAACGTAAAGGTAGAAGTTTATTTATCTTTTCCAGTAAATTAATCACAAAGCTGATGCTTGACAAAAATAATTCATATCTTGTGCATTTGGTAGCCACAGAAGATCTTTGAGGTTTTGCAACTCCTCCTTTATTATTTTAAGACTGTCTACATGAAAACTACTGGACAAAACCTCCATGGAATTTATGTTCAATGAAATTGCTGACAATGATTGTTGATATTTGATTTAGCTTCTAGGATAGAAAGAAAAATAACATGATAAGCCAGTTTGCATAAATTTGTAAAGAAGAATGTAAATGAGAAATTTCTATTTATCTCAAAATATGTTAACTTAATCTTCCTCTCCCTCATCTTCTGTTTCCTCAAAGCACCATCTGACTCTTGTACTCTTTCAAACTTTTTATCTTTGTTAATTGATGCAGATTTTAGGAACAAATATTTGTATGTTCTCAAAGCAGAATTAGTGTCAATATTTTACAGAATAAAGGATTAAATCTGGAAACGTGCAACCAACACACACAAACAGAAATACTATCATATTTAATGCAAATTCAGTCTGCATCTCTAATAAGAAAAAAATATGCATCTGCAATGCTTGAAGAGATGAAAAAAGGTGGAAGTTCTACCTTAACAAAAGCTTTTCCCTGAGAATCTCAATATTTATATAGTGATTTTCACAAAAATACCAAAATTGATATGTCTCGCGATTTTGTTTTCTAACATCCAGCCATCTACTCAGTTCTACATGTTTATCTGTTCTTTGTGTCTCCCACCTAAACCTTAAATTTTCACTTCTGTGAAATTGTTGCAGATTTCAGGAATGTAAGCAAATGTATTGCTTATAGTCCTGGAGTGAAATTTTCTCATACCTTGGAAGTGTTGTAATCCAAGCTCTTCCTCTTCCTGAAACCTGGTTTGTTGGGGGCAGATAAAACCTCTCATTTTTCAAAGAAAGGAATGATTTTTTTGAAAGGTATTTTTTTGCTGCAAACTCCTTTTTCTCCTATTTTTATAAAAGTCAACAGCAGAAGATGGAAGCAGCATTCCTGCTTCCTGAAACAGTTTCATTAGCTCTTCTTGCCTTCGTGTCAAGCAGAAAAGGCAGTTTATGGGGTCTGGTTTTTTGTTTTTGTTTTTGTTTTGTTTTGTTTTGTTTTTCCCCACCGTGGTCTCTTTGCAGGTTAGATTAATAACACACTCACCTGGGAAATTTTGCTTTATATAAATCTTGTTTCCAGATTCTTCCATTTGGCTTACTTTAAACAGCATTCACATGACAAAATGCCTGCATGGACAACCTTATAATTGGCAAATGAGAAGCAGAGGCCAGAAAAACTGTAGGTTTCGACATAAGCTGAGCCAAAGCAAAACATACTTGGTATTTATTGCTGCTAGTGACATTCCCAAATTACACATCTGCTCTTTTGATTTACATTCTAGAGGACCAGGCAACAGACGGAAAAGACAGTGAGACATGCAGAAGGCGGCTATTCTCCCTTATAAATGTATGTAGTGCCCACTAAAAATCCTGAATGTTGACAATCACACAGAATAGCATTTTTTATTAAGTAAATGAAATTAATACATTGTTGTCTAGGGACTTAGGAATACCAACACATTTCTGGCACAAATTATAGGTAATTTGAAGACTGAATCAGTTCAGCTGTAAGTTCTCTTACTTCTCTTTACTGCAAGAGATTTACTTTCTTCTGACAATTCTGTAAACTTATGTCATAAGCCATCTAAGCCGTCAGAAAGATGGAACTAAGATAGGAAACACTAAAAAAGAAAAGAAAGAATGATTTATTAAGCACATTTAGAAATTACATTTAAAGAATTTACTGAATGTCAGATAGTTTTTTATTTAGATTCATCCAAATCCTAATTTTGTGGATTATTTCAGTCTTTGTACATAATTCACAAGGATATGATCCTCCAGTACTGATAATGATAATGGTTATCCACTTTCAGTATGACTTGAATACTTCTGCTAGTGCTGCAGGCAAATGACCTGGCCCCTAGAGGACAATACACTTTCTCTTTATTTCTGATAGAGACTTCTAATGAAAAATAATTTAAACCTTGTATCATGAATGGTTTCATCCTGGTCGCATGACAAGATGTAAAGTGTTGATTATATTCTGAACAGTTATTAACAGTAGTTAGTAGTTTTCAGAAGTTTTCAGACTTGGACTTCTAACTCCATCATCCCCTTCATTTAAGGAATGTTTTATTGAAGGGTTTAATTTTTTTCATTACATTTGAATGCACAATATTCAAGCTCACCTTAATTCCATAATATGAAAACTACAAATACAGAGCAGTGGTTTAATTATTTAAAGCTTACTATAGTTTGAATTGTAAAATTTGAAATTATAGTGCAAAGTATTTTAACAGTTTGGCATTGTCTACCTTAAAGTTTCCTTTTGCGGTTACTAAGTGGTTATAAACTGAAAGGGGTATCAGGGAAACAAAATATATCTTTAGAAAAGGAGGAATTAGCATATGTACTGAGCATGCACAAGTGATAAATATGAGTGTATCAACAAAGCCTGAGGAGAAAACTTGACCCTAACTTCTTCATGTTATAGTTCAGGTCCTCAAAGCACAATAAGAAATTAGTTTTACGGTTATACCATGTAGCCTTTGTTTATTGTCAAATTGGTAACACCACCTAATATCAATTCATATTACAGTATACTAACATGCAGCACAAAACTATTTTTGTTTGCAACCTTAGCTCTGAGCTCACATAGCATTTGAAATGTGTGTCACTGTCAATTTTAGACTGAGATCTACCCACATGGCTCCATCTGCTCACACAGGTTAAAATGCTTATTGAAGAACAATAGCATTTTAAATGAAAAACATGAAAAAGCACCATGCACGGAAAGACCTTAACAATGTCTTCAGACAGCAACACAACAGTAAGTTAACACTGTCAGAAAACAAATTTAATATCAGTATTTATAATTTCTTAAGATAGTCAGAAATACATAAACTAATATGTAAGCTTGACTTGAAAAATTGTTATAACTGTTAACAGAATTTTAAAAGCTATAAATTTGGCTCTTTGACCTACAAAATTAATCTTATGAAAGAATTTTCATAAATATTTTCAGTTCTAGTTTCTGCTCAGGCCAGAAATAAAGGATCTAGGAAAAAAATATTTTTTCCCTTAATTTTGTATTTTTTCATAGCTTTAAAAGATCTTGTGGACACTTCTTTCTGTGGATTACATCTTTCCCCCTTAATGTATATAAACTAATCATCTGAATACCTTCCTCTAGTGGACAGAGCAAAACAAGAACTCAGGAGGTTGACTCATGCTGTTAGCAGAGAAGTGTCATGGGAGAGGAATTACCTGGCCTGAGCTAAGCTCTCTTCATAATCAGCGTGGAAAAAAAAAAAGCCAACTAAAGCCATCCATAAAACAATTTATCATTGTATTTTAAGACAAGCACCTGAGGTAGCTTAGGCAACTTATGCTTTAGCTTGCATTATTTATGCTCTGACAGCTATTATACCTGTGTTGTTTATAACACCAGCTAAAAAAGATGAGCTAAGACATAGACATCTCAGAGAGGTATGTTGAAAGAACAAATAACACCCTAATTGCCTTTATTAACAAAAGCAACATGCTAGATCCCACCCGTAGTGCTGCATCCAGCTCTGGAGCCCCTAGCATAAGGACATGGACCTGTTGCAGTGGGTCCAGAGGAGGGCCACAAAGATGATCAGAGGGCTGGAGCACTTCTATGACGACAGATTAAGAGAGTTAGGACCGTCCAGCCTGGAGAAGACTCTACAGAGACCTTATAGCAGCTTTCCAGAATATGAAGGCTGCCTACAAGAAAGCTGGAGAGGGACTTCTTACAAGGATGTGTAGTGATAGGAGGAGGGTAATGGGTTCAGACTGGAAGATCATAGATTGAGATTAGTCATTAGGAAGAAATTTTGCACAATGAGGGGGATGAGGCAGTGGAACAGGTTGCACAGAGAAGTTATGTATGGCCCATCTCTGGAGGTGTTCAAGATCAGTCTGTATGGAGCTTTGAGCAACCTGGTCTAGTGAGAGATGTCCCTGCCCACATCAGGGGGGTTGGAACTTAATGATCTTTAAGGTTTCTTCCAACCCAAACCATTCTATGAACACACATATACAAAATTAACAGGTAAAATACAATTCTCCATAATGTCCATTTCTTTGCTTTTTTCCCTCAGCTTTATACTATTATAATCCAAATAAATCTTTGTTCAAACAGAGCATTCTTTCTTTGTATATTCACCTTAATGAAGATCACCTATATCTGAGTTTTTGTACTGTCTTGTTCTGGGAAATTATCTTCATTTCTAAGTGATACCTCTGTTACTGCAACCTTTGCTATTATTACTCTTACCTCTGTGAGACCAAAGCTAATATCCCACTGCTTGCTGTACTATAATGCTTCATTTCTTTCTTTACATTGCATCGGTTCCTACAGAGAACATCTGTCTTCAGAGGACAGCTTGAAGAGGTTATTCACATCTATCAGTCTTCTCCTGAGAATTCACCGGTAATCAGCTTGCAGCTGTAAGCATATTCTCATAGTGATCTACAATTTGGTAAAGTGAGTCCTGCCACTGGAAAACTCTCTGCATGCCAGACACACCAGAAATCCCTTTTGCTTTATGCCAAGCAAGTCAGAATGCTTGGTCAACATGCAGGAATCTAAAATTATCACTGAAAAAGCAACTGCTTAAATGGTGATACGATCTATTTTATTACAAAGAACATTCCTGTTCCATTTCTGCCATGTTACCTTGTGAGCATGTAGTCATTCTCTTTAAAAGGTTTCTCTCATCTTTAGTTACAGTATCTAGTTCCTTTGTAAATTAAGATGTTTATATCTTTGCTAGTTATTTCACTAATACCAGATAAAAGATTTGCTATTCATGTATTTGTATAGAGCTTGTTATTTTATATTATGACATAACATGATATATTGCCTTTGTGGTACATTTTGATAATGTCAAATAAAAATACAGAACACTGGAATTCTTAGTGAGATATTTTTTTCCCTCTCCCTTCTAAAGACATGGAACTGTTCAAACATGCAAATTATTTTTGAGAAAAGATATTAAATAAGGTTTAGCTGACATCTACAAACAATAAGAAAAAAACTACAAAAGATTTCTTCATTGTGCAGCATTACTTACATTTCTTCAATGTGCAGCACAGGGCTTACTTGTTGGTTACACTGTTTGCATGATGATGTATTATCATCTCGATCATCAAAAGCTAGGTTGTGCATAGAAAGAAACTAATCAGAAAAAAATACTTTTATTGAATTAATTATTCACTAAAAGCAGTATACTCAACAGAATACGTTTCAGATCAGTATATCTGTAAAGAGAATACACTATCTTTTTTCTAAACAAAAAGATGCATAATACTACAAAGAAGACTCTTTAGCAAAACTTAATTGAGGATAAACCTATCACATTAAAGATTATTCTTTGCAATAAGGTTATGCACAAAACCTTTCTGTGATTAATCTAAAAATTTAAGCTAAAGATACCATATAATTGCTTATTATCATGAGCTTCTTACAAAATCTTAAGGGAGAATATAATTTGCACAAACATATGCTCCTTAGATTACTAAATATTTCTTAGGGGAAAATGGTTAGAACATTAATGAATAATAACAACAGATAATTTCATTACATTTAACACAGACATAAGCATTTGTTTCTGTATCAGAAAACCTAATTGCCACAATAGATGAGAAGCAATGATTTCAAAATGGTTTTTGCCTCACATTAAGTTTAAAATTTTGCATAATTTAATAAAAGTCAGAGATACAATGAAAGAAATGGAACATAATATTTCTTTGGAGTTACAAGAATGAGAAATGTAGGTGTAATACTTGTGCTAATAAAAAAAAATGCCTTCTGTTGCCTGACTGTATTTCCTTCTTTTTTTCCAGTTAGCAGATTTGAAAAACTAAATGTAATTGAAAACAATATTTTGAAGCAAGTCATGTCAGGCTACATCATCATGATTTGTTTCTGCATTGTCTTATAGTGGAGAGTAACCTTCTCTAAACTATTTGATAACTGATATATGGAATCAGCTGGGTTGTGGTTTTTTGTTTGGGGTTTTTTGTGTTTTTTTTTAAAAATGTGTCAGCAAATTTTCTTGTTAGCATATCACTCAGATTAAACAAATGTCTACCCAGTAGCACAAGACAGCAATACCAACAAGTCTTTCTATATCAAAGGTCAATCCTTTCTAAAATTTATTGCTTAGCAATAGCATGGTCTACATGCTATTTAAAAGATGAATTCCTTCTCATACGTTTAAAAGGCATTGTCAGCACAAATACATTTCCAATCAGTTAAAGACTGAGTTGACTCAGTCTGGTTTTGACATTCCTTTTAAGGTTGAATAATTTGTATTCACCAGAGTAAAAACAGACCAGAGTTGCAAAGGTATTAATAGGATTTACAAGCAAAGTAGTCTTTTTCTGCCTTTAAAGTTTAGATGCTTTGGAAGGTTGCCTTACACCCTTTTGGTTAGAATTCTCCCTTTGGATGTGAAACAGATGAAAGGTCTCTCCGTACCTAGATTTAGAGGTCTTCCATCAACCTGTCTAGAGAAATACACTGCCTTTGACAGTGTAAGTGTCTCGGACAGTTGTTGTTGTTTTTATTCTTATCTTACTCACACTCTTATTCTTATTCGAGGGGGATGTTCAAGAATTAACACAGTTCATCTCTTAATGTCCAGTTTTGAGAAGGTATGCATCTTGTATGCATTACGATTCCCAGAAGACTTTTCACTGAAAAAGACATGAGGTTAAAAATTGGCAAATCAACCTTATTCAACCTTTGTTATAAAAATGCACATTAAAATCCATTTAACTCTTCATTGTTCAGATGCACTAGTTTTAAGACAAATACACTAGTGAGAGACAAAAAATAATTTGGTATTTTAAATTTTCCAAGAGTTTACCAGAGTTCCAAGCAATAAACTTTCCTTTATGAGCATGAGTGCCAAAATGATGACCTTATTTCTTTAATTAAATGTATGTCCTTTACTCACTTCAACTGTTTTCTAAATCATGAAAATCCATACACTTTTTCATACTTAGCCTTAAGTTTCAGGACATTTGTATCCTTAAATTTAGTGATAACCCTTTTGAATTCCTTTGGAACTACACTGTCATCATCAGTGAAGTTACTACTTCCTGCACTGAGGTCACCCACACCTCCTGGTTTGTCTTCACAGAGCATCTTTCCTTCTCTTTCTGCTACTTGACAGTTAGTTCTAGCTTCTGTTTCAATGACTGTTTCAGTGTATTATATTAAGTATTAATTAATTAATTAACTTATTAAAGTAGGTGTTTGGGATGATGTTCTGGATACCTGACTTCCTAGAAAAAGTGTTGTGGTTTTAGATAAAGTAACATTCAGAGACGCTTACCAAATTCAGATTCTCACCATGTTATAATTATAGGTGCATCTATAAGATAAGAAATATCTCAAAGAAGAGCTCAACTTATACAAAGTGGGTGAAGCATGAAGAAACGACATTATCTCATTTTGCAGTTAAAGAAACAAAACACAGAGCCATTAAATTATTAAAGCAGTGTCTACTGTGAAGTGAATCCAAGGATGTGAAAGATCAGAGTACTTTGATTGTATGGCCATCCTTCTCTTGCAAAGATATTTGTGAATACCAAAATTATAGATTTTTTTTTTTTCAGGCCATTTATAGTTATGATGAAAATACTTTATTTTTTTCAGTCATCTCATAGCTGCACCAAACGAGTTGCTAATATCTAATACTAATAGCAGGGTGCCCTTACTGTAATAAAATATTTTTGTAAATACTAGTCATTGTTCAAAGCTACTCCTTTTTCTTTTCAATTTTATAAATATTTTAACTCAGCTTTTTAAAGACATACAGGATGAAATATGCATCAGGAAAAGGACTCAGGAGATCTTGTGACTCTGAATGCCATACTACAAAACAACAAATCTTCATGTATAAAATTGTATCTCAAATAAGTCATTAATTTGGGCTTCAGCAAGGAGCTATGTCTCTTGAATAACAAAACATCTGCACAACGTGTAGCAAATGTAAAGAAAAAAACAGTAGGCATTTTCTTTCTAAAGGACAATTGCCTTTCTTTATGTCAATGCTCATTAATTTGTAGACTTTTACTTTCTTCAGACAACATGACTCAGTAAAGATTTTAAAGATTCTATAGTCTTTTATCTTACTACTTTTGAACAAGATCACAAAACAGTTCTAAAACTTCAGAGTAAGAAATTTAATATTGCTTTTTTTTTTAACAATATTACATGGCAGTTAGTGATACCAAATTATGGGCATGGGCTACAATGCTTATGTGGCAACAGAGCGATTTGTATACTATTATAGACCTGTATAAAGAACACAAGATGTCCGGTCATTTTTTTTAGGTAACACCAATCCAATCTTACTTCCATTTATTCCTTCTTGTAGTACTGTTATGTGTG
The DNA here is from genome assembly GCA_013400375.1 of Thinocorus orbignyianus. Taxonomy (NCBI): domain Eukaryota; kingdom Metazoa; phylum Chordata; class Aves; order Ciconiiformes; family Thinocoridae; genus Thinocorus; species Thinocorus orbignyianus. The sequence continues at coordinate 1,304,133 of VXBW01006614.1, forward strand.
ATAGATGGAAAACAGTAACTAGTGATGATGTTGTCTACACCATTGAAGACTTCATGTATATCAAATACATTTTAGAATTGTTTATATACCACAGCACTTTTAAATCAAAGATTTATAGGTAGATCAGAGTGTCTCAATAATATTTTATTAGTTTTGGAATATTATCAAGCAATCCAAATTATACAACAATTTACTGTGGCTTTGGTAAAAACACTTCACTATTTACACTATTCTTTACTGCTATCTTCTTATTCCATATTTCATATTTCTTTGTGTACTTGATGTTTCTGTATACAACAAAATTTTTAAAAAATGCATCCAAATAAGTGTACAGTGGACTGAGGACATTTGACTTTACTGTCCTATTGTTTTAATAATTTACCGCTGTTACCTTAGGCACTGGCTAAAATTTAATCTAGATTAGGCAAAAACTATTCCATGTTGGGCTGTTAACACAGTGGTTTAGGAAAGCAATCATTTACTAAATCCTAAATCTTTCAATTTTGTCTCCATTCTACAGCATGCCTCAGAGATTTCCCAATTAATACCAGGGAGGTTGAAATAGGTTGAAATCAAATCATCCATAAGCACAATCTTGTTAACCTAACTTGCCCTCCTTATCTCTTCATACAAGTTTTCATTTCCGTTTCTTTTTCCTCTCCTTGGAGGTTCATTGTACGGTGTACCTGCCTTATTATCACTTTAATAATCCTATGTATAAGGCTTATATATGGCTTATTTCCTGAAGATGTCAATTCATTTCTTCACGTGCTTCATTTTTCCTAACTTGTAACAGTACAATAAAACCTGAACAAAAAGAATCTTTCATGGGAAACTTTCTGCCATAAGAGAGCATTCTAAAGAGTATCAGGTGATTATATGGGTTATGGATGGTTTTCCTAAAACAAAATTGCCACTATAACGGATTTAAGAAATCATAGTGGCTTAAATTTTCTGGGAAAATATTTAGCTTTTAGATGAGACTAAAGCACATATTTTTACTCTTTGGTTGCCATTGTGCTGAATCTTCATGCTATTACTCACTGTTCAGAATGTATGTCTTGCAGTTCGTTGTGACTTTTGTTTTAGGGAAGAGGAGACAATATCTCATAATAGTATTCTCCAACCTGTGAACTGATTGGTCTAAACCCATAGAAGCTCCCAAATACACATCTCTTGAACACTCTCAAGCAAAAAGAAGTTTCCTGTGTGATACTTTTACTTTACAGATTATTTGAAGGGTCTTTTTCCCCTGTGTGGGTAATACTTGAAATCAGAAAAGCCAGTGTTACGAAAAATTATAGTTAAAATGTAGTATTTTGAAAAAAATTGATAGCCAGTTTTGACCTCCACCATGATACAATGGCACACAAAAACGTGATTCGGTTCAAATATTCTTTGACAACATTCCATCAGAAAACTACAGCATTCTTGTACCTTTGATTAGTACCTAAGCACTCATTTCCCTTTCCTTTCCTTCTCTGAGAACAAAATTCAGTTTCCAATGAGAATTCCAGTTTGTAACCTTCTCAGATACAGCAAATGAAGCACAGCTCAAAATGGATTAAAGAAAGTAAGAACAGACTATAGAGAAAAGAGACTATGCCTGTGTTCCCTCTGACTTCTTTTCTTCTGACCTCTTTCTATTTTCAAGCACCTTAGTATGGTAAAGAAAAAAAATCCTGCCTATGTATTATACACATTTCCAAATCCCTGACTTAGGCAGAATTCAGCCCCAAATTTCTTACATTCACATTTCAAGAATATCTCCCTTTCTCCCTAGGTCTTACTTCCCAAATTTAAACATTTTTTTTTTTAATTTCTTTTATTATTATTTTTTTTAATATAAATCTTCTATCTTTTCACTTGAATGCCCTGACTCCGGCACTTTGCCCTTATCTGATTGTGTTGTTTTCATCGAACATTTCTAACTTCCACGTACCTGTTTTCATCTGCTACTTCACTTTCTAGACTTCTTTGCTTGTCTTTATTGCTTTCTTTCCAGCTATCCTAGAAGTCCCTTGTCCAATTGTCAAAGCTCCACTTTGTGGAACCACAAGTGTCTAAATTTCCCTGCTAGTTATCTGTTAATTTTTATTAAATTAACAATGTTTTTAGCTGCCCTGGGACTGAAAAAGTTACTAAGCAGTCATTCTTAGGTGCTGAAGTATTTACTTGTTTACTTATTTATTTGTTGTCCTTTTGTTAACTCTAATATGCAATAGAAGTACTTTCGGTATTTAAAACAAACAAATGAAGCTCAAACAATTTTTAATAATATATGTTTAAAAACTGAACTATGAGAAACTCACAAAAACATAAGTTTCTTTCAAATAGTATCTCCTAAACTCTTATAAAATATCTAATTGCTCTATGAAAACAATAAGAAATAAGGCAATAACTTGTACATTCTACAAAACTAATGTTTGTGTAATGTTCTGTGATTAAATTTTTACTTTTAATGTGCATATATGCATTCGTATGTTTAAAATTTTCTGCTGCAAACAAGGTTTATTCCTAGCTAGAACAGGCTAGGTAAGAAAGATTGAGAAGATTTCTGAAGTTTCTGGTACAGTAATTTGAAATATGCATTTTTTCTGTCAGTAGAGGCCATAAATTCCTATAACTGATGTTTCACCCATTATATCAACTCAGTTTCTTAGGAATTGATAATTAGTTAGACATTACTCCTGGATGATTAGTTCTGTCTTTCAAGGAATCTCATACTATAATGGACAAAATGCCATGAATAATGAGGTCAAAGCTACATCACTAAACCTAAAAGTATATTTTTCCTTGTCTTTGAAGAAGAATTAAAGAGATTTTTACACATTAGTGGTCTCAGATCTTCTTCATCTCTTCCTTGACAATGCTAACACTACGTAGAAAATTAAAAACTGAAGATGACGCTTTGTAAAGATCATCTCATATCTGAAGAAGAAATTGAAATAAAAGGAGTGATGCAATTTTAAAAATCCTCAAACAAAGTTTGTTATTTAATCATGCATGAAGATTTTTTGCCTCTGAAATGGCATGCTATAAAGTTATAATTGGATTAGGTGACTCACATTTATGCAATTACCTTAGGTTATTGCATTATATTTCCAAGGATATATTTTTACTAAGTGCTGCTTATTGAGTTTATTCACATTATCTCATAGATATAGACAAGACTCCTTTATTGTCTGTTTTATGTGAGATGCTTAAAGTGCAGAAATAGGTGCCTTCAGCATGTACTGTGAGGTATCTACACTGCACAGCATTCCTTGAATCACTGCACGTTTTGCACATAGAACAAAAAATGATGAATACTTTCCCTCATTTTCTTCTGAACTAACAAAAAAGGGAATACATTTGTGTTCAAAGAAGTTTCCACAGAGGTTGGTGCCACTAAGCAGGCAGCAAATGAAGCCAAGCCAATGGCAATTATTAGGATTTCACTCTGCTGAATTCTTGTCACCATGTGGCACAGGACTTTTACTTGGAACTGATTGCAAGCTTGAAGACTCAGGGAGAAGCCAGCAAGAGAGACTTATTACTGGAAATATGTACCATTGGAAACTCTTCTTGACTTTCACTTCATTCGTTGACAATTTTTGTTCATTTTGATGTGCTTCAGCACCTGAGGAGCTGTAGTCCTGTAAGGGAGCTTGTGTGTGATATAGAGATACTGAGATACCATCTGATAATACAAGACTTAAGTATATTTAGCGCAGTTTCTATGTCCATAAGGGTTTCAAAGAAAATGAGAAAAATAATTTTCTGACTATGTCTTAGTAACTGACCTACTTTGGCTAAGAGCCTTGCTATTCTACAGAAGCATATGAGCACCCAGAGGATGATTCAAGCAGGGGTAAGTTCTTAAATTAAATGAAATATGCCAGAACTGTGGGTGGATCACTGCTGGAAAGTATCCCAGGATAATCCATACATGAATCTGGGCAATTTCAAGGTGAATATCACCAGAATCCTGGCTAGCTGTTTCCTGTGGGTTTGGTAGACAGGGACAGGGCAGCCAAAGAACACCAGTGGCAGCCCCAGCCCTGGACATCACGCACTTTCCAGGGGATGGGGATGGTCCAAAGCCAGGCCAGAACAAAGACCTGCAGGTGGGTCTGGCTCAGTGAGGTCTGCGACCAAGCAGGGGCAGAACTGTGGGAAGCTGGAGACCAGCTGTTCTGTGGCATCACTGGGGCAGGGGTTGAAGGTCCCAGAGTTTGAATTGAGGACCTGGGCCGTGGACAGGTTGGGGAAGCCCTAGGGGTATGGGCAGGTGCTGTGATGCTTCTGGGTGCTTTCAGGGCCTTGTCACTATTGTGGATCCAGGGCTATCTTACCAAAATGAAAAAAGATTTCAATAATCAACTAACATTGTTAAATAAATCAACACTAATGTATTTACAAAATTACCTAATTAAAAATGCAAACTAGCGGAATAAGGGTGGTGTCAATGAAGCAGCATGACACTTCATGGTAGGCCAAGTGGTGATGGAAAAGAACTGAAACTCAGCTGGTGCAGTCCTTCTTTTACACCCCAAACAGAAATGTTGTAGTCACTCATAAGTGCCAAACAGACAGGTGGCCAAAAAAGTTGTTTGCTACAACCCACAATATGAGTGTAAATCATGAGGACAGAGTGTATATGGTAATGTCTCAAAGGAAAGAAATTATATTGTCTAAGACTCACTCCAATATCCCTCCCTCATGCTGTAAATGTGAAGGCTACCACACATGCCTGTCTTCTCCCTTCTGTTTTTTCATACTTCCTTACATATCCAACCACCAAACACCTTTTAACCCAGTATGCCAAAATAAAGACCCCAAGCATGTGACATACACATGCCTGAAGTGCGAGCATACCCTAGAGATAACTCTGAAATAGTGAAGTATTTGGTGAATATTTGAGATGGTATTTTACTAAAACTTGCTGTATTCAAAAATGGTTGGATTCTGTCCTCTTTTTTT
>VXBW01006614.1:1309123-1320194 GCA_013400375.1 Thinocorus orbignyianus
TAATAGAATTAGTGTCCCATTTAATGATTAACAAATAAATTTTTTATTTCAGTCGAAATAAGTACTCAGATGCCACAGCTGAGATACTTAATAATGTATGAGTGTTTTGTAGTCTAATGCTTCTAACTTGACTCTTGTAATGGCTTCAGGCTTTGCATTTTTTTTGTCTTCATTTCTTATACAAAATAGAGAACATCCTTTGTTGGGTACTTTCTTTGCCAAGCAATGTTTTCAGATGGTGCTCAGTGCAAGCATGCTGCCTCTTTTAGTGATTATATCCCTCAAGAAAAAAAAAAAAAAAAAANCATATTTGGAATGGGTTTTTTTATTATTATTATTTTTATTTTTCAATATTCTGTATTTCTTATTCCTTGAATTCCAGACAAGTTAACAAGACTATACTGTATGCCACAAAGTAACCTCAGACTTACTACTGACTGGACATTAAAAAGCAATGCCCAGAACATGAATGGAGGTTTTTAGTTTTTTGGGGTTTTTTTTGTTTGTTTTTTTTTTTTTTTTTTTTTTTGTGTTTGGGTGGGTGTGGGTGNTGTGTGTGTGTGTGTGTTTTTAATGATGTATCTTTCTCTTTCTTGGAATTTTCCTTCCTAATTTGAGAACAACTGTGCACATGAGGCCCATTCCATATTACCCTGGGACCCATGAACTGGTGGATGATCGTTTTAGAGGTTACCAGCAGTGCCAATTATGAAACTACGGTGTCCAGCGAAGCACGCAGGTTACACCTCAGCAAGCCGAGCCACTGAATATTGAGCGAGTTTATCCACAAAGAAAGACCCTTTTGGAGACACTGAACTTTTTTATTTTGTTTCTTGCTCATAAATTTTCAAAGTGGCACACAAGGATTTTAATAGTTCATTTTCCATGAACTTTAATGGGAAGCACATAACTACAACTCGCTGTATAGGTTTAAAAGCGTAGCTGTTGTTGGAAAGTAATGTATGGCAAATAGTTAAAATTTAGATCAAGTGCAAAAAAAATCTATATAATTAGAAATAAAATAGGAAATTTTAGATAAGATTGAGACAACAAGCAGCAAATATGATAGCTAAGATTAAAAATATTTATAAATACATTTTCATTCAGTAAAAAATATTATTGCGCTGACTTCAGCAGAGTTATGAAAAATTATGGGATCTGAACCATAGATTTTTTGTGTCTGGGGACCCTTCTTTTTCACTGAAATTTTGACTTTGTAAATATTTAGTGGATTTATTCCATTGATGTATTGCTTAACTTTTTAAAGTTAAGTTCATTAATTTTATGAATAATAAAGTACCTGTGTATAAATTACTTTTGTGAGCTTGCGATTATACTTTATAAAATAGACAACATTAATAACCATAAGAAGTAAATACCTGACTATCCTGTTGGTGGTATATTCAGCACTGTTACCTGTATATGAAAGATCTAGTTAAAACTTTCTAATTACATGTCTATAAAATTTATGTCCATCTAAAGAATTGATATTGGGTCTTATATTTATGCTTCTTTTTGAGTAATGAATATAAAGACATGAAATATTACAAATTATTCTTTTTATGTTTTTCAAAACATAAACATTTATACAGCACAAAACTGTGGAAAGATGCAAGTTAAATAGAAAAAAATGCACCATATGTCCAAGATATTTTTAAAGACGTATTAAAGCTCTATTCTCAGGCAAGTGTTCCCATTCCTTCTCATTGTACCTTCACCTACCTTAATTGGCAAATCCTAAGAACCTAAAAGTCAAGAAGATTTGTCAGACCTGGTAAATTCTAGGCAGATTGAGCTCAGACTAAGCTCATGACACCTACATTTCTCCCTATTTTTCATCAGGAAATGTCAAGGGCTGCCTAGAAAGGATTTAGATGGCCTCTTGTCTCCTGATGCTGGCTATGTTACACTGTCACAAGGACAATAGGCACAGGCCGGCTGCCAAATCAGAAAGGGAGCAGTGGGACACATCTACAGTACGTGGGGGAAATCTGTAATAACATAATTAAAGCAACCAAGAATCAGCTGGTCAAATGTAAATGTCTGCTTTACGATGAGATTAATTGCTCTCTGAAGTCCGCTGGATGTACCGATGAGCTAAAACCAGTCAGGACAGGACAAGCTCAGACAAGTGCTGAGACCTTGCAGTCAGGTCAGTGCAAAGTCTACGGCCTTCTACTACTAATGGCAAAATTATATTTACTGTGATGCACCATTATTTATGTCCTCAACTAAAAAAAACATTAAATCTGTGATGAGAGCAGTGACCAAGTCAGCAGGAGCATTTGAATTATGCATTACACTTTAAACTATGTACTATTAATCCAAGTTGCTTTGAAAACATGATGAATACTGGAGACTTCAAATGTTGGGTGGCAATTTAAAATCCGGTCACTTTAATGACCTGATAGTGGGCACTCAACCTGACGTGTCTACCATCAGAATTCAATGCAGAAAGACTTTGCTGTAATTTTTTAAAAATTGTCTTTTATGGATAGCTTTTCATAACTCAATTATTTTCCTTTTTTTCTTTTTTTTTTTCTGCCAATGTATGTGATTCTTAAGATGGCATCTTTATAGGATAACTCATAACAGCAGTACTATTTTTAATTAATATTTCTTTGGCCCCTCTCTACACTGAGGATTTATTTACATTTCATTGTGATGCCTAATATACCTATTATTAGAATAGGACAGATTGAAATACATCAGTAGTTCTATTCTTAAAAATATTGATTACTTGTTATGTATCCACTTGAGCTTTGTTTTCACAGTATTACCCAGTAACACATATTGCGAGTTCCTTTTGAAGATTATTATTGACTGGTTTTGTTACAATTTCAATATCCATCCTTCCAGATCAAAAGACGTATTAAATACACCAAGACATTCAACATATCACTTAATCCAATCCAAGAATAAATCCTACAGAGAGCAATATGAAGCTCTTCCACCATAACAATTTGAGACTTCGTATCGACAAGATTCTAATAATGTTCTAGTCCATTTTTAAAACCTCATCATGTGATCACTAAGAGAAAAAGTTAGAAATACTTTAGGCATAGAGGTGACATGTATATTCTATTGATATAACTGGAAAGAAAATTAGTACTTCTTGAAACTTGTGTTCATTTTTCTGTTTATAGGAAATAAATGAGCTGAAGAGGGCTCTGCCTTTTTAACAAGAGTATGACAAAATATACCTCTTAAATCCTGTCATTTTTTTCATGCTATATATCTTAGATAGCTATACATATACATAGAGAGAGGAAGAAGAGGAGAAAGGGAGAGCAAGACACCTACAGACCCTATATAGAGCAGGTTGTGCAGATTTTCCTCAACAGAATGCACTGATTTCAAACCACCTCTGCATAGCTACTTTTTTTCCCACCATTTTTTTTTTTAATAAGTTGCTGTAATTACATACTTATTTTCTAACAAGAGGTACTTTTTCACAATCTTGAAAGAATATTTATATCATCATAAAGCCATATGTTCTAGGTAACACCCCTTAATTTATTAAGAAATGAGAAAGCAGCTGGTTAGTGTGAATGACATTTTCTGTTATGCACCAGATTTTCAAGCCCTCAAGTATTTATTTCAAGATTGTATTTAGAGATGTCATTGTTATTGTAACAGATCAAAGAACTTCACTAAGGGTAGAAAATATTTAATGTCTCAGTTTCCTGCAAATTACTCTAAAAATGTTGCTAATGATACCCCTTCTCCTTTGACTTTCTATTTGCAGAAAGACTGCCATCTTGATAATAAGCATAGATTAATTAAAGTAATGAACTAAGACTGATTTTTGGAAACAGCTGTGAGAATCTAAATTGTGCTGTGGATAGTGCAATGTACATAAACAGGAGACTCAAGGTGTCACTGGTCTTAATTAATACATACAAAATTTATGTGTCTATAGTGGTTGAGCAAGCTATTTATTTTAGTATTCTAAAACCTGAAAGCTTTTTTTTTTTTTTTTTATCTGTCTTTACATCCTATTTAATTTGTTAATAAGATTTCAGAAATTTGTGGATTTCAAGAAAGCTATCTGTTTTCTTTCATTTCTCATTTTCTTTCAACCAAGACTCTCAGATGAGTCTTTACTGAGAATTAATAATTCCTTTCAATGTTTAATAAAAATGTCCTTCTATCCCATTGTAACAGTTGTAGTTCATCATGTTTTGGCATTCTCCTGTAATCTTATAAATATTTGGCTTTGTGGAATCAGCACCACAATAACAAAAAACAAAACAAAACAAAAAAAAGGCAAATTTAGAATGTGGGCATCTCCTTATCTCTATTTAAAAAAAAATTATCATCGACCTCTCCTCTCAGAACACTGTTTAATGTGATGACTCCTAAAACAGTCATCCCATATCAACCACCTCCATAATTAATCTCTATTGATGTCTAGTGCCTGAGATATCTCATAGAGTATATCCATACTTATAATGATGACTTGCATTTACAACTCTTTTTCTCTAGGAGCTGTCAGCTTGATAACAGTTTAAAAAATTGTGGTACAGCATTTTCTCAACAACAGGACAAAGCTTTATCTGACTAGACTAAAATAAGCCTAAATTTAACACCCTTTCAACTAAATATAAATTTCCTTAAATATCACTAATGATGAAACTGAGGAATGGAAGAGGAGCTAAAATAGAAGACGAAAGAGAAAGAAATCAGAAACAGTTGAACATATACTAAATAAAAAATACATTCCTAGCTCTAACTGCCTTAAAAGAATTACAGAGAAAAAATTGGATCACTGGCCAGTTGTTAGAGCAGTTACTATTTCCTCAGTGACACTTAGATGCTGCAGTGATATATGCTGTTATAAGAACTAGAAACTAGCAAGCTGGCTAGAAGAAATTAAAATAATGTATGACCTGACTTCAGTGGCAGCAGGATCAGATCTTGAGTCAGTAGGTGTCTGATTAGGATTTTTTCAAGAGCTGGTTGTTTAAAATTTATGTTTTAATTTATGTTAATTGCTTTTTTGTGCTATTTTGTTATTTAAAGCTGATTGTGAACAAAGTTAGCACATTTAAATTCAGTATTAAGGTTTAGTTCATGGTCATTTTGCAGAAAGGAAGTGAAGAAGTGAGACCACTTTTAGATTTTTATTCAAAAGAGAAGGCAGCATTAAACTCAAGATATTGAAAGTGAAATCTAGCACACCTAATTTAGCAGTAAGGCAATCCAGGCCACCTAAAGTAAATTTATAAGTTTTCAATAAAACTAATCTAGAGATACACGCATTTTGTAGACCTGCAGGATGAAGCCCAGAACATCCTAGCCAGCTGCTTACGTCTTTTCATTATACTCATATTAAGGCTTGGCCACTAGAGGATGACTCAGTATAATTTTTCTTAATGTAGGCTGATGGCTAGATGACTAGACAGATGTAGACACATATGTCCCAATGCAGATGGGATTACATGGACAGATTCCCACTTTTGTTTCACAGTTCGGTGGCTATGACACTAACCTACAAGAGGGAAAAAGACAACCTGGAACTACAGATCATCTCCTTGGTTGACATTTAGTTATGTTTTTAATATGACGTACTTCGAATTGAAGTGAATGAGAGACATTTGTGAGTGTTTAATGGCTAGCACACTCAACTGAGGATTAATACTTTTCCAAGTAAATTATTCCAGGGAGCGAAATGGTTAAATACTCACATACTCCTAAGAATACTGAAAAATACTAGAAAAGTCTAGTTGTATTGCATTGCATGGAAGGTACATCTGACACAAATTATTTCTGACGATGTTATTGTCTAAGGAATTATGTTAATCTGCTAAAAAAGTTATTTAAAAGTCTATTATTTAAAAGTCCTTACTATTTGATATCCCTCAAAGTTTGATTTCTGCAAGCTCATTATAAAACAAAAATGATCTACCGGTTTTGACTATGCTTTTGCAGTGTTAGTGGAAGTTCAAGTACTGATAATCCACAGTACTCAACTAATGTTATCTTAATTACTGAGCACAATTTTGGTCCTGTTAACAAGAGCTTGCAGAATCATGGCCAAAGTTCTGATTAGGGCATAATTATTACAATGGGACCATTTTAAAGACTTTGCATGCAGCAAATATTTTAAGTTTCATGCCATAAAAATACCACTCTCTTGAACTGCATTATTATAACATTATTCTAAATATTATACATTAAAAAAAAAAAGTAGTTAAATTCATGTCATATGGATTTGTGGGCTTCAGCTGTGATCTAAAGGATATGAAGACTGAATAGAATAAGTCCTAATACATCCATTTTGTATTAGCTCTGCGACAATATGCTTTAAATATTGTTGATTAAAGACAGTCATTGCCGCATGAGCTCTGAGACAGGAATTGGTCTCTGACTCTCTTTTAATTTGAAGTACAGACACATCCTTTTTCGCTGGTCTCAGTCAGGATTTAACATCAGTAGTGTGCATTAACTCAATTTCCACATTTAATTCAAGTGTCCTTGTAAATTCACATGGTCCTACAGACTTCTTTGTACAGACAGTCTTTACAATAAGAGTAGCTCATTGATTCTCCAGACAGGAAAGTGTTTATCTTTCAATGGATAATGATTTCCCAATAATTAAGTTTAAGATATGACAGGTAATCTACCAAAGGGCTTTTAGAACTTTTAAAGTAGTTAGGACAGTACAAAACCTAAGGTGATATCAAAGGTACTAAATAAGTAAAAGGGGAAGTTATCAGAACCTCAAGAAAGGGATGCAGTACAGAAGGAAACCTTATTTATCAAAAGTCTGTAATTGCAATCCTGGGGAATTTGCATAATGGATTTGGGTGAGCATCTACAATCCATCAACTGTGTACAGAGAAGGGAATAGAAAGTTTTGGAATTTAATCTTACATTAAGAAAAGTATGTATATTTCAAATTTTATTTCCATCATATCACTTGGCTCTATATCCTGTGTTTTGAGTTTTGTAATAAATATTTTCATTTATTTTCACATTTAGAGATAAGGATCGCTATAATCCTTAAACAGAGTAATGCTCCAGCATTTTGAAGTTTTGAATGGGTAACGTATAATTGTAATAAGCCTAAATTGTGCATGCATCACCTAGAATTTCAATACTTCTTTGAAGAGGGTATATAAATTGTAGGAGGATTTTTCATTGATTTAAGCCATATAGATTGCGAGCTGGTGCAATCAGAACCATTAATTACTCCAGTGTCTGATGGCAATGACCTGATTAAAGCCAGAGAGCACGCCTGGCGTCTGACAGTTAGAAGTATAGGTATGGTAAATAGGAACTTGGTAACCAACAGTGGCTGGAGAAAGACTTGGGGATATTGGTGGACAGCTGGCTTAACATGAGACGGCAGTGTGCCCAGGTGGCCAAGAAGGTCAACATCATCCTGGCCTCTATCAGGAATAGTGTGGCCAGCAGCAGGCGTAGGGAAGTGATAGTACCTCTGTACTGGGCACTGGTGAGGCCTCACCTCGAGTACTGTGTTCAGTTCTTGGCTCCTCACTACAAGAAGTACATTAAAGTGCTGGAGTGTGTCCAAAGGAGAGCCACCACCCTGGTGAGGGGTCTAGAGAAGAAGTCATATGAGGAAAGGCTGAGGGAAATGGACATGTTTGGTTTGGAGAAGGCTGATGCGAGATCTCATTGTCCTGTACAGCTGCCTGAAAGGAGATTGTAGAGAGTATTGGCCTGTTCTTCCTAGTGAATAACAGGACCAGAGGAAATGGTCTGGAGTTGTGGCAGGGGAGGTTTAGATTAGATATTAGGAAGAATTACTTCACTGAGAGGGTGGTCAGGCACTGGAACAGCCTGTCCAGGGAGGCGGTGGAGTCACCATCCCTGGAGGTATTTAAGAAACGTGTAGATGTGGCACTTCCAGGACATGCTCTGGTAGCTGAGATTGTTGGGTTGGGTGATTTATTTTGTGGGATTGGGTGTGGAGGCTTTTGTGTGTTGGTTTTTTGGGGTGTTTTTTGGGTTTTTTTGGTTTTTGGTTTTTTTTGTGTCTCTGTGTGTGTGTGTGCGCATGGTTGGACTTCATGATCTCAGAGGTACTTTCCAACCATGAAGATTCTACTATTCTCTGAAAGTTTTAGATGTTGACCAGTCCATATAGCAGCTCAGTGGTGTTATTAAGACTGTCAATATCAACAGTGAGTGGACACAAAGAGGCATCTAAAAAGCTTTGTAGGTTAATTTTAGAATATGTTTTATGGTCAGATGGAATGGGCAGGTGTGGCTCCTAATTTAGGAATCTTCAGTAGAAATCATCTCTGTGCAGCAAGAATGGAGTCTTCTGTCTTTCAGGTATCCTTCCATGCTAGACAGTTCAATAGGAATCGCTGTCAAAAGGTGGTGACTGGGACATCCTCCACATTGTCATTGCCACAAGGAAAGCTAAGCTAAGGGTTATAAATTATGTCTCTGTTTTCTTACTTCCTCTTTTTCTTTCCTGCTTTTCCTTTGTTTCCTCTTTTATCAGTGTGATTGGAAATTCTGCTGACAGAAGGAATAGCTAGCCTGATAACTATAGATTTGAGGGCAAGACTGCATCTCCAACATTCTCAATATGATCTGCAGTGATCAACACTTTTAGTGGGACTTGAAACCTACACCACCTCTTTGAAATCATGACTCTACAGAGGTTTGTCTTATACCTTGTACCTTTGCCATGTATTTGTATGACTATAGCAGAACACAGATTCAGAAATTAACTTTCAATTAATTTGAAGGAGATCAAGATCAAAGATTTATAAGCGTATATAGCCAGGGACATAATCACAAATATTTATCTATTTTTAAAAATACATCAGATTAAAAAAGTATTTTTCTACTTTGTAAATAATAAAAATTTCAGAATGATGCAACAGATGGCATCACTGATTTAAATAGCTATCATAATACCCCATTTGGAGAAGAAAAGAATTGTTAGAAGTGGCTAAGAACCATTTTTTTCCCCACAGAGATGTAAGCACTGGCTTTGCAGCCCTCCACAGCATCTCTATGATAGTTTTCACATCTCCAGCATGTCAACAGCAAAGTTATTTAAGGAAAATCATTAAAATAAAGCAAGTAGTGCTTCCAAACTGTAACAAACTAGTTTCCTAAGAGAAAGAAAGCAGAAAATTAGGTCTGTGGGTCACTCTTAAAATCCAGTGGCTTGTAGTATGATATATGGATTGTATTCAGATGCTCAGGTGCATTTGGTTTCACAGTGTCAGCTATCTAAATTGTAGACAAATATGTTCATAAACAGGATTATTAGCTTACTATATTATACAATAATTGGAAATTTATCTCCGTTTTGACTCAGTTGTCGTAGTTTCAGCCAAATCTACCAAAACCAGACTGACAGATGGCCTTTCCTCCCCCCAAAAAGAAAGGTGTGGAAGAGATAAGGAGATTTAGGAGTTTAGAATGAACTAAACTACTTTAATGAAGTATTAATACTAAAATTAAAAAAATAAATAAAATAATGAAACAGGTAGAATACATGTACGAAACTATATCAAGCTACTAGGATAATGATCACATCACCAGCAGGCATAGGGAAAATTCCTGGACTGGACTCTGTGACCAACAAGAGCTGGATTCCAGATCTGGAGTCAGGAATGCATGGATCAGGGTCAAAGGCAGATGAACAGACAAGGTCCTCCCTGAATGCTGGCCATCGAAGATAGAGAGTTGACCCTTTGATCCCTCAGCTTTGGTACTGACCATGATGCAGATGGGACGGAACACCCTAATGGCCATTTTTGGGTCACCTGTCCTGTCTGCTTCTCCCCACAGGTGTGACCGCTCTACACTTTTCTGCTTCCGACACTCCAATGGGGCAATTAACAAAATTACCTGACCTTGGTTGTCATAGCAATAAATATAGTTAAGGGCCTCTCTGCATATCATTCCTTGGTATAATCAGGTTTTATCACTGTAGGAGTGAACAGTTTTCTGAACAATGTGCTGTTAATTTTGGAGTTTAGTTAGTCAGAAGAGGCTCAGCTAAAAAAATAAAACTGTAAAACAGAAAATTGGTTCATTTTATCTCAAACCAGGACATCAGTCTAACAGCTATTTCTTCCATTAACATTGCCCCAGTCTTTCCCCTCATACATGTTTTTTTTATTTAATAGGATAGCATGTTTTTCAGAAAGACATGAAATTTCTCCTTGCAGCTCAAGTTCTTTTACAACTAAGGAAAGAAAAAGAAAGGGGAAGAAACAGGTAACTCTGATAGCATTCAGCTTTTATTTCTGTAGGCACTGGAGAGTTGGTTTATTGGTTTTGCTGAATATGTTAAGAGAGAACAGTTATCATTAAGAATGAATTTCTGCTTGTCTCAGACTCCTGGTCTTGTACAAACAAGGTCCCAATCAGCTAAATTTTCCTGCTCTAAGTACAGTTTTGACAAGCTATCGAGCCAACGATCTATTCAGGACAGTCTGTAGTTTTGGCACAGGGCTCTAAATAACTACAGAATTGACGTGCCACCTTACATGTATTATAAAGATACCAGAGATTCTCATATAGGAAATCAATGGCCATTACATTTAAGTACGTACATTGCAGAGTTATCTACATACAGAATTTTCACAGGTAGATTATTCTTTTGCTCTCATGTGGCTGGTAACTGGAATATAAGGAAGCATAAATAACAAAGATGGCAATAAATTGCAAATCTGAAATGGCCGTCAACCACAACAAAATTACAGAATTTTGTACCAAGCACATTTGAACTTTCTAGCTCCCATGTCTAACTCTCACATATTACTGACGTTTGCTAACTGAATTATGGGATCTTAGTAGCAAATGTCCTAATCGTATAACTATATGCTATTACTATCCAGCTGAATCCCAGTCTGTTAGCCCAAATCTGTCTGTCAAAGCTCACAGAGTAATTTCTACATAAAATTAATCATATTCTACTCTTAATTTTTCTCTTTCAAAAGTCGTACTACAAATTCCAGTATCATTAAAGAGCTTAGACTCACACACTTGCAAAAACTGCCAACCTAATTTTCAAAATGAATATAAGATGCTCCTGGGAGAAAGGAAAAAAAAAAAAAAAAAA
>VXBW01006614.1:1320207-1346139 GCA_013400375.1 Thinocorus orbignyianus
AGTAGTAGTTTTCTTTAAAATTTGCAAGAAGCCTAGAATAATTTAGCTAGACACATAGGAATATTCTTAACTGCCAAGTAACAAAATATTTGTTCTAAAGGTTTTCTTAAAAATTAGG
Source organism: Thinocorus orbignyianus (assembly GCA_013400375.1). Taxonomy (NCBI): domain Eukaryota; kingdom Metazoa; phylum Chordata; class Aves; order Ciconiiformes; family Thinocoridae; genus Thinocorus; species Thinocorus orbignyianus. Next base: position 1,320,326 of record VXBW01006614.1, read on the forward strand.
AAGATACCTAATATTTTACGTTAAGAATTGTTTTCCAGTGCTTTTCCAAAGTGTGGGTTTGCAATGGGGAGTGAAAATCAAATGTCAGAGAAGATTCACTGACTCATCAGTAATCAGGCCAGAAAGGATCATGAGAATATCTGACCTAAACTTCTCTGAAATATAGGATTTCATGCAGTTACTCTTGATTTGAACTCTATAATTTGTATTTCTCTACAGTGTAGTTTTTCAAAAGTTCTCCTTAGAGATTGCAGTTACAGATTGTAGCTAAGAATGGAAAGTTCTTATTAGAGGCTGTTCTTGCAAAGACTTTTGAATGGCATCTTGAAGTGCCCATCTCATATATAATTGAAAATCTTCAAAGCTTTTTGTCTGTTTGGGTACTAGATCAATGTTAGAGAAATGACCGGTTCCTACTAAGGATCTTGGAAGAAATTGCACAATACTGTTATAACCAGCCTTAGATTAACAGAAAATAACTGTATTTCTACACACAATACTAATAGACTTACTGCTTACAAACACCTTTCTACAGTTTCTGTGGCACAGATGTTTTAACTGCAGTGCTTTCATTAGTTATATCGATATTTAATTTAAGCAAGATAACTCTAGTTTAAACATATAGATGTCCTCAAATTTATATTTCAAGTATTTTGATCAGTTCTAGTTATATAGAGATATACGAGACAAATTCTACTGTATTTAAGAAGTCATAAGAGCATTTTAAGATCAAGCACCAGACTTCCTTTAAATTGAGACCACAAAATGTTATATTTTTAGAGTTACAGTTTTTGAGGAAAAATACTAAAACCCCAGCAATCTGTAAGTGAGATATAAGAGTTAACTATACTCCATTGTTGAACCAGATTTGCAGTTCAACCAGTTTAGCTTCATACTAAAAGAGATAGCTGAAATAAAAATTTCAAGAACAATACTTGAAACATACAAACTAAAATTCTAGTTTGATTTCTTTAGCTGAAGCTCCTTCATATATTCATAATTTGGGATTAGGTCCAAAACTGATGAGAGTTTCTCTTCAGCTTCTATTTTTACAAAGGTAAAAATCAGTGTACAAATATCCATAGTAATAAAACTTAAATCCAGGATAGTGATAGCTTCAGGACAAGAGAAACTATTTTTAAGTTTCCAGATGCTGAAGTTAAGTTGTTGTGACAGCAGTTTCTACAACCTTGGTATATCTAAACTCTATCTTTGATCTAGCCTTGAATCCAAACTATCATTTAAACAAAAGCTGGATTCTAAAATCATCTTGTAGGCCCATCTTTTAGCATGGCTGAGCTTGGTTATGTGCTGGAACCACGTTTGTTTAAATTTCCCACAGCTTTTAAATAAGTGTTTAGTTGTGACATGGACTGTAGTGAAGCGTACACTATCTGGCTGCGGTATTTTGGCCATATCCATGAAATATATTTCTATCCCATCAGCAAAGCTGTAATAGCATACTCTCCTTATTAAAGCACACACAGTTTGTAACTCTGTATGTCACATAAACCTTGCAATATAGCATGGTTACATAGAATAAAATAAGATCTTATGCTATTAATCTTCAAGCATCTTTTTATCTTCTTTTAAAATGAAAGTCCTATTAAAACCTCAACATATTTTACCGGAGGAACACTTTTACAGCATAATGTGGAAAATTCCATTAATGACTTCTTGCTGATCATCTCAAGGGGGAACAGGTGAAAGTGAAAGAGATTTTCCACTACACTATTTTGCATGCTGCTGTCAGCACTCTCTGATAATTGACACACTAGTTCAAAATGGCTTCTTCTGGCTTTCCTGGACCACAGGGATTCTTTTTCAAATGATACCTAGAAAATAGGCAAGCTATTTAAAACTGGAAAAGGAGTATTTCTGTGACACACTGCCACAGACACTGAGATACAGAATAAGAATTCAGGAAATAGATTGTGGAGAATGTCCTCCATGTACTTTAGATGACATATAATTCTCTGAAGAGTGGGTATCTGAAAAGTCTTTTAACTTTGTTTTGTTAGTTCTTATCTAGAGTAGATCAGTAACATTTTTCAGTAATAAAATGACTGTTGAATAAAAATGGAGGTCTTAGTCTTAATAAATTGTTTAAAGAACACTGAGTTGTTCAGCTTACTGAACTTTATAAAATTATTGTACTAAAATGAATAGAGCTGAAATAATAGATAAGCTTTGTATTCTCAGATCGTGGTATCTCTTAAGTTTAAGGTTAGTAATGACTAATGGGAAGAAGTGAGACAGATTAGAATTTGTGTTTTCAGAAGCCTATATTCATCTTGTAAGTCAAAGGAAAAAAAGACAACTCTGTTTCAAGGAGAAAACTAAGTCTCCTAAAAATTGCTGTGTCCCAGCTACAAATCTGGCATTCCTCTATTGCACCAGAGATGTGGTTTTCCAGATAATAGAAACAATGTCTGTGGAGAATGCAGTAGATAGTAAAAAATCAGTGTGTGCCTTCCATGCCTTTTTTTTTTCACAAAGAAAGTAATATGGTTACATTCCATATATTCATACTGATAAATATTGGAAGGAAGTTCAGCACAGAATATCTGTGAGTGAAATTTCAGAAGTGTGAAGGCTGCAAAAAGACTAAGTAAATTCTCCTGTGAAAACTTCCTCAGTCATTTAACATCTGAAAACTAACCTGACCAGGTGGAGCTGCAAATTCTGAGTAGAATGAAAGAACACATGCACAAGTATCTACACAACACTGTTGTCCTGGCTCAGTGACTGAACACATGAACATTTTGCAATTTCATTTTTTCACAGTTGGCATTTTTATTTTATTGTTAATGTTACTTTAAAAGAACATTAAAATAAATATCAGTATAGCTTAAAGGAAAGGAGGAAAAATACATAAGAAATTGTATTTTGTGACTGATCAGGGTAAAAGGCTGAAACTTGACTTCTTTGGCATAATGTGCTCATGAAAGTGATTGACACAAACTGGTATGCCTGAAGAGTGTATCGGAAAACACTTAGGAATTTGTAATTACTAAAACTTTATTCTTTCATTCGCTATAAAACTCTGCTCAAAAAGTATGTCTTATAATGTTTGTAGGAGAAAGCTGGTGTCATATTTTTCTCTTGGGTTTTCAACATTTTTTTTCAGGTAGTATTTCTTACTTGCTTCTCCCTTAGGATTTATTGACAGGGTGGACTGTTCTACCTTGTTTAATATAGAAGGATTTACATCACAAAGTATTTGTACTTGTTTGCAACCATGCACTGCACATACTTCTCAGCTATCTCCTTTCTCCCTTGTTAATTTTACAATGATACCTTCTCCTGGTTCAGTCAATGTCTCACTCAGTTTTAACTAACAGGTTCTCGTTTACTGAACGTACTGAAAGCTGGCATGACTGCAACACCATCAAGAATAAAATAAACATATGCTTATGAAAACAATCATGGGAGTGAGGAAGCCTCACACTGAATAAATATTTCATCTGTTTAATTGTCTCCTTTTTAATATCTACATCTGTTGTGGGTTGACTCCGACCAGTAGCTGAGCACCCACACAGCTGTTTGCTCACTCCCCTTTTGTGTAGGATAGAGAGAAAGTGGAAGGTGACGAGCTTCATGCATTGAGACAGAGACAGTTTAAGAGGTGAAGCAAAATCTGACTATGTAAGCAGAGGTAATTTATTCACTACACCCCACTGGCAGGCAGCCTAGTTGCTAGTGTGACAGAGTGAAAAAATTGAAAAAAATCTTGATGCTCTGTAAGCGTTGTTCAGCAACAGCCAAAACAGTGGTGAGATATCAACACCGTTCTAGTCACAAATCCAAAACACAGCACCACACTGGCTGTGATGAAGAAAATTAATTCCATTCTATCCCAGTTCTGTTTAATATGTTTACCAATTATCAGGACAAGGAGATTGAGTGCACTCTCAGTCGATTTGCAGAAGACACCAAGTTTGGCAGAAGTGTTGATCTGCTTGATGGTAGAAAGACTCTACAGAGGGATCTGGACAGGCTGGATCAATGCACTGAGGCCAATGGTATGAGGTTCAACAAGGCTGAGTGCTGGGTCCTGCACTTGGATTGCAACAATCCCAGGTAGCTATACAGACTTGGGGAAGAGTGGCTGGAAAGTTGCCTGCTAGAAATGGATCTGGGGGTGTTGGTTGGTAACTGGATGAAAATGAGCCAGCAGTGTGCCCAGGTGGTCAAGGTGGGCATTATCATCCTGGTATGTATCAGAAACAGCGTGGCCAGGAGGACTGAGGAAGTGATTGTGCCCCTATAGCGGTGAGGTCACGCCTCGAATAGTATGTTTTGGGTCCCTCATCACAGGGCAGAAATTAAGGTTCTGGAGCATGTATATAAAGAGGGGCAATGAAGGTGGTGAGAGGTCTGGAGTGTGAGTCTTACAAGAAGTAGCTGAGGGAACTTGGATTGTTTTGACTGGAGGAAAGGATGCTGAAGGGAGACCTTATTGTTTAGTGCAGATGTAGATCTCTTTTCTCAAGTAACGTGGTGGGATGAGAGGACACAGCCTCAAATTGTTCCAGTACTCATCCTGATTTTCTGTTTAGAGCAATTATCTTACAGAACAAGTGATCAGGCAGAATGATATAAATTTTTTGGTGTACAAGCATAGGTGGAATGAATCTAAAAAATCTTATTTGCATTATTGTTAGTTCTGTGATCAAAGATTGTCATTCAGACTGTGGTGGACAGAAAAAATACACCACCAGAGAGTGATTCATTTGAGGTTAGTCTTTTTTTTTTTTTCCCTCTTTGTTTTTTTCCTTTTCAGATTGGGAAATATTAAGACAGAAGGATGATAAATCTATTACGGAAAGACTGTTTCTAAGGGTCCAGTTTGCACCACAGGATGTAACAGGAATCTAGATAACTAGCTTACACAGGAGGGTTGCCTTTTAAGTCATGAAGTTATGAAATACTTTTTTCCACTCCACTTATTTTCTCTTAGTACTTACTCCTTTAGTTACCCCATACCATAAGCAATAAAGCTGCCATTACTGTTGTTATTCTCCATCTGTATGGTTGGTCTGTTGTATCAGTTTGGTCTTCTGATGTATGCAGAATCATGTATCCCAAATATTTAAAGAAGTACTGAATGCAATACATTGAAATTGAAAGGTGCTAACTTGCTTAATTGACAAAGTTATCTATAAAAGCATTTACAAGTCTTGGCTTCTGCTTCACCCCTCTGCCAACTCCATCTTTATTTCTGTATTCTTCTAACAAAAAAAATAAGAGTGAACTAGTGGTTAGCAGATGTTTTTTGTGCCCTAGGACTGGTTGCTTGGGAGTTGTTTGAGTACTCCCACGTACAAGAAGCTGAGAAGTTTTAAGAAAAGCGTGTTCTACATATTAGAGTTATATCCACTTATCTCCAAGCCTGACTTGAGCAAGTTTCATATCACTGTTACTGAAATGGTATATGAACAAATCCATCACATGCCATTTCGGTATCCGACTTATAAAAACCCCAAAACCTGCTCTTAAAAAAATCAATCTTTTATATTAGGGTTATCATCCTACTGAGTTAATATTGCCCGGTATAAGAAAATTTATAGGATTAACAAAACTTGGGTCTAATGGAAAGAATAACCACTTGTATATTGCTTCTGTACTTTTTCTAGTTGATTTCATTCCGTTAGCCTTTGAGCCACTTTTCCTTTACCATTCTTCTTATCTGACAAGTTAGAATGCCTGTTTTTCAACTCTGAACTGAACAGAACGTTGACTTGTTCCCCTCACCATCCATAGCCATGAGGTTCAAATACTATCTTTCCTGCTTGTCAGACATATATCTCTCAACTCCTTGTAGCCTGTCTGACAGACTATGTCTATACTGCTAGAGGGGAAGGGAGCTAGGGGTTCCCTTACTCCTAGGGAATGGTTGCAACAAGCTAAAGTTAACTCTGCCAAGACTAAATCAATAGAGTTATAAGCATGCTGAGGACTGTCAAGTCAGTATGGACACTATTGCCTTTTTTAGAAATGGAAATATGTTATTTACAAGGATGCAATTTCATTTGTGAATGTACTTGAAACTGCCAGTGATTAATCAATTACATGTTTCAGAAGCTTGCTAAAGAAAGTAGGTTGATGAAAGCTTCTAAATATTTATTTAAAGTAGTTATAAACTGAACTACTGAACAAAAATCTGCCACAACGAAAACGATTAATTTTTATTTTCTGTATCTAAAAGGTACTTTCAGGTCTATTTCAGACTAATGGAGAACTTGAAGATTTATTTGGAAGTATTGGGCAAAATGAGGCTTGAATGAGACCTCCAGTCAAACATTTCAAGTGTTATTGGAAAATACCAAAGGATTAACCTCAATGGCAGCAATATTATATATCTTGTGTAAGCATATTATAATGTCCTCTGTCATGTGTGACTGTGGCACATTGCTTTCATTGGTGAAAGTGTCACAGAAATATAGGAATTTCCCATTTGAAGGAAAACATCTTTGAAATTCCTCAAAGGAAAAACTGAAATTATCCTGCAGAGATCTCCATGAAGTAGCTCCAGACTTTCTACAGAAGATAGCAGCTATAAAGAAGTGCAAGTGCAACACTACTCTTTTATCTGAAGTTACTATATGATATATCAGATGAAAAGTCGCTGCAGTTCCTCAGAAAGTAGTGGTCTAAGAATTCAATATTGAGAGATTAAATTAGTCATAGAAAGCATAAGACTGGCAAATGTACTAAAAAATAATGCAGAGAGCCATAAAGTAGCATATAAAACAATGTGGTTATAAAAGATGTTGTTGTGCTTGGAGATGCTATTCACTATGATTTCATAGATCAGTATTGTTAAAGATATTAAAAAAACCTGGTAGATTTAAGATAATACTATATCCAAGATAAGGCTTTTTCATGATAAATCTTTACGGTGTGATGTAGTACATGTACCAAAAAAAAAAAAATAAAAAAAAAAATCATAAAACCAAATATCTATTAGCAGACACTTTAATTTAAAGGTAAACTTTCAAAATTTAAACTTTCAAATGTAGCTTTTCATGAAGTTACAAAGTTTAATAGTTAACAGTTCAGTTGTGCAAAAAATTGAGCAAACAAAATACATAAGCATTTCCTTAACATTTATTAAAGGCTACTGTATCAGAGAATCTAATTTTTTGCTTCAGATGGTTCTCTAGGATACTGAGACTTACCAAATCATAACACAGTTTCCATATTTTGTGTACAGATGTGCATATGTGTCCAACCATCTTTGTGCCCAATGTGAACCCAAAAGTCTGTTTTCACCCACATTGGATGGAATGGTAGGGATTTCAAAGATAATTAGGAAAAAAGTTATTCAGGAGAGAAGAAATACTGGAAGTGCCCTCATGTTGAGTTAAACTCCTACTTTGAATAACTGAGAAGTGTGAAGACAGAAGAGGAGTGAGAGAGAAGAAAAGGACTAGGGGAAGAGAAAGGGAAGATGGAGGAACAAAAAGTTGAAGAGAGGAAAAGGGAGATGGAGAGGCAGGGGGGAAAGTCAAGAGAGAAAAACGAAAGAGAGCAAAAGGGGGTGACCTGGACAAGCCAGAAGGTTGGGCAGAGAGAAACCTAATGAATTTCAATAAGGGCAACTAGAGTCCTGTGCCTAGTTAGGAATAACCCTGTGCACCAGTACAGGTTAAGTATTGACATGCTGGAAAGCAGCTCTGTAGAGAGTCCACAGAGTCCTGGTGCAGAACAAGTTGACCATGAGACAACAATGTGACCTAATGGCCAAGAAGGCAAATGGTCTCCTGGGGTGCATTATAAAGAGTGTGGCCAGCAGGTCGAAGGCAGTTCAAGAAGTTCAAGAAGGGCAAGGAACTACTGAAAATAGTCCAGCACAGGTCTATAAAGACGATCAAGGGAATGGAGCACCTCTCTTGTGAGGAAAGTCTGAGAGATCTGGGTCTGTTTAGGCTGGAGAAGAGAAGACTGAAATGTCGGGAGGGGCCAGGGAAGACGTGTGGCCAACTCAATATGAGTGATAAAGCAAGCTCCAGTGTTTATTCGGATAGCTCAGATATTTATACACTTATCGTAAATTATGCCTCCTTGTCACACACTAATTGGCTAGGCTTCTAAAGATTACATGTTCATACACCTCCTACTTGCAGTTTCTGCTTCAAGGTTCTCCAACATTCCAAAAGGACGCTCTCCCTCTCTCCTTGTTTATCATTCTCGCAGGGTCTGTGTGACCTTGGCTCTTCTTCCTTGTCAGCGTAACTTGCAGTTCTCACTGAGGCCTACTGTGGCTAAAATCCTACTTATGCTAAACACTTAGGCTAACAAGAGAATTGCTTGTACAATGCTTCCATGGATCCATGGCCCTGCTCCCTCAGCCATTCTGCAACACTGAAACACTTATAAATATGTAAAGGTCATGTGTCAAGAAGATGAGGTCAGGCTCTTTGCAGTGGTGCCCAGTGATAGGACAAGAGGCAACAGGCACAAAGCGGAACACAGGAAGTTCTCTCTGAACATGAGGAAAAGCTTCTTTACTTTGAGGGTGACAGAGCACTGAAATCTACTGCCCAGAGAGGCTGTGGAGTCTCCTTCTCCAGAGATATTGAAAACCCACCTGAATGTGTTCCTGTTCAACTGCCCTGGGTTAACCTGATGTGGCAGGGGGTCCAGACTAGATGGCCTCCAGAAGTCCCTTCCAACTGCTACCATTCTGTGATTTTGTGATTCTGTAATTCTATGAGGGAGAGAGACAAAGAGGAAGAGGAGGAAGGGAGGAAACAGAAGACAGCAAGGAGACTTGACTGTAGTTCAGTAGATATGATGTTCACCATAGTCAGCAGAAGGTCATATGCATTGTATCTATGTGACCATGCTGGGTGTCAGGGGTTCTCTGAGGTTCCTTTATCTGTAGCATTCAGGTAGCATTCAACACACAGTAGTGCTCTGTGTCAGCCAAGGCTCGGGGGGTGGGGTGCTGTTGTGCATCTTTCAGGCTTCATCTGGGATACCATGAGTAGCAGGCAGATAGTGCTTAAAAGCAAACAAACAAATAAACAAAAAGATGGCAAAAAGCAGGCCACAGGGTCCCTTCCAACTCTAACCATTCTATGATTCTATGATTCTATGACACATCACATACACACCCACACCACACTGCTACCAGTAGTGATCTCCTCACAGCTACAACTCTCGTTGACGCTCCTGATTGTGACACCTACCACCTCCCTACTTGAAGAAGTGGGGCTCACTCAACCTCACCCATCCTTAGGAATCAGAGGGAAACTGGAAAGGTGAGAATAACACCAGAGGAAAAGTGTAGGTAAAATGTTGTTTTCTTGTATAAAAGATCTAAGAACATTATTACCCAAACCTGGTAACCTTTTGCCATATTTGATTGCAAGACTTTGAATGTAAAATTATTAATTTATCAGTGTGGAGAAATGCATGATCAGTGCTTCAGGTGCATATGGCACTCCTTTTTGTAACTTCCAGAGCATATGGATCTACTTGTTAAAGCAATGTTAAGAAATAAAATTATTTTAAAATTCCCTATTCCATTCAGTGCTTTAACAATGCAGTATACACAGTATTTCCTGAAACCCTTTACATGGCAATTTCTCTGTGTATCAGAATAGAGATGTTATCTCAAAAATCAGTTCATAAAATTACAACATTTCTGAGGTGGAGAAAAGGGAAAAAAAGAAAAGAAAAAAAAAAAGGAAAAAGAGAAAAAAAATCTTGTATAGATTTAAAATAACATTAGGAAAATACCACCTACATATTTAACTGTATTCACATTTTCGCATTGATCAAGCTGTTTTACTCCCTGGGAAAACCAAAAACAAACAGAAAAAAAGCCACAATGGTTTCTTTTAGCTTCTATTTGATTTTCTTCCTCTCATTTCTCATCCTTGTGTTGAGGTCATTTTTTTCAAGCACATCTTTTATGTGTTTCTAGAACCATCCAATTCCACCATCAATCCTTAGTAGTGATTAGTAAATGTGCTGCCCTTCCAGGGCGACTGTTAGCAGTTCCTTAGCAGTGCTTGTTTTGTTGTTGTTGTTTTTATCCGTTTTGATATACCTTCTTGTTTCATTTCTCATTTCATTGTTTTTTCTCTCCTCCTTCCCTCCCTTCCCTCCTCCCACTCACTCCCCTCCTCCTGCAAGCATATTCTTCCGTAAACAATTCACAATAAAGACCTGGAACTTGTAGAAGCAATTTAAAGCATTTTGAGTAGGTCTATCACAACAGAGAAATAACCTGCTTTGTTAATAGCCAAGAAAGTAAAGCTATTCAGTCCTTCTTAATTACATCAGTTGTTTGCAGCTGTAGACCATTTTTTCCTTATCAAAAGAAATGAAAGATTTAGTTTAGTTTAGTTTAGTTAAATTTCATTCACTTTCTATCTATTTACTATTTTCACTGTCAACCTCTTGATATGGAATAATCAATCCACTCATTTCTATTGCAGAAAATTTCTGTAGAACTTTCATTTACAGAAAAAAAAAATAAAAAAAGCTTTAGATCCAATACATTTCACTGCTTTACTTGTATGAGTTCTTTTTGTTTCCTTATTTGTTTGTTGTTTTTTTTTCCCCCCCAAGGTTTCTTCATTATGGCTGAAGCACGTCCATGTTTCCAATATCTGCTGTGTAACTCTAATGTCCCTCAACACAGTAGGACAGGCCTGGGAGTCTGATGCTGTATTTACTGCATGAACAACAACTTAATTAAGTGGTGCTTTAGAAATATCATCAGTGCTTTGTTGCTACAATTGCACTTGGGCATGTATCACGTTGTTCTGACAAACGTGTTGGGAGAATTGCTTTGTAGTTCATCTTGTTTCTGGAACACTACTGGCTAAGGACCCTGGAACAAATTGTTTCTATTGCACTGCTGGGGATAATGCTCCCAGCTCCAAAAATGAGCACAAAAGAGGACCAAAATGAGGACCAAATTTCTTTCAAGGCAGTACACAGTCTGAATCCGAATTAGACCTATTTTACTTTCATTGATATCTCATATGCCTGCCATAAGAGATTATATCTTTTCCCCCCACACTTTTATAATACAGAAAACCCAGGATAAAATTCTTTCTTCCATTCCTTTTTATATGTACAGCTAGGCGAGGCAGGAAAATAAAGAAGACAGTACTTTACTATGCATTCTGTGACAGCTGGACCACCATTTTCTTTTCTGTTCAATTGCCTTGCTCTGTGCGAGGTATATTCGCTTGCATCACGTAGGTATAAATGAAACCACTTGGGCTTGATTCTCCATCAGTTTTCAGCAAGTATAATTATGTGTACCTTTGTGAAGTAAGTACAAGGTGAACATGAACTAAGATAAAAAAGATATTTTCTCAGTTACTGTCCTTAGATAATGTGGACAGAAAACAGTACTAGAAGGATCAAAGTGGCAGAGCCCTAGCAAGGAAAGGCTAAAGCTAGTGTTCGGAGATTGCTTAAATTCCATAAAAATGGAATGCTATAATAATTATACTGGAAAATTAGTGGATATTAGAGCAAGGATGAAGCGAAAATGTGGAGTCCCTAATACTATAAACCCCAAACTGCTAACAGTATAGGTAGCAATAAAAGGTTTCACAAAGTAGAGTTTAAACTAGATGTTGTTACTTTCAGAACTAATTTTGTAGGGTTCCTACCTCTTCATATATAATTAAAGAAATTATTTGAAAAGTCTATTTAAATTTCTGGTCTGAAGTCTCTTCATGTATTTGTTGCTTCTTTACATGCTGTTGTTCCATTTGGAATGCTAAACTCACAGAATCACAGAATGGTTTGGGTTGGAAAAGTTCTTTAAAGATCATGTATTCCAACCAACATGTCGTAAGCAGGGACAACTTTCACTACATCGGGTCACTCAAAGTCTGGTCCAAGCTGATCATGAACACTTCCAATAGTGGGGCATCCACAGCTTCTCTAGAAAATGTGTTACAGTGTCTCACCACCCTTACTGTAAAAAATTTCTTCCTCATATCCAATTTAAATATCTCAATATTTAGGCAAATTTACAATACTCCTATTACTACAGGATAATTTAAACTCTGTCTCAGGTAACATTTTTTTACCAAGTGCATTACCAGACATAGAGTTAATTATTAAAATCTATTTTTCTGTGTGTTCTGAAGATCACCATGTCACATGGATATTTCAATATATAAGAATTATATTGTACCCCAATACATAATAAATATGTTTCATCCATTATTTGATAATTGTCTTTATTCCTTAAGGCAAAACATTTGTATTTAAGATTAACTAGCACTAGACTATCTTTAAAACTGACTCTTAACGGGGAGCATGTTTAGAGGGATCCATGCAAATTAGATTTCCTTAATGATTTCTGCAATTGTTTCCCTGAGAGGATTGAATATTCTACAGTCTGTCTATTGCCATAATAGCAATGCAACCACAGCTGTATCAGCAGAACCCATGCGTACAGAAACTGCATGCCAAAAAGAACTTTTTTTCTACTAGTAAATTAGCACAATTTCCCCATGTAATATTTATTAAACAAACAAAATATCTAATAGTAACAGCTCAGACACTTTATGCCAATATCATATAGTATAGTCCAACTCTGAATTTACTATTTATATTATGGCACAGATATTTTCTATCAGAAATATTACATAAAATAATAAAATCTTTAACCTGTGTAATGCTAAATTATGCTATTTTTTGCCTTCCCTCACTAGGTCTTTTGGCTGTAGAATGAAGAATAACTTTTTTCTTTCCATGAATCGGATTTATTTCATGTAACCTGTGCTGTCTACACTGAAGAAATCTCTGTATGAGCTGGTATCCCTGGAATCCTTTTGCACTTGATGAAGGAAAATAACCCTGCACATGATGCAATACCTTTTACTTGGTTTAGATGTCTAAATTAGGCCTGCACTTAAAGAGTGCCTATTTCTCTTCATTGACTGCGATGTTAGACTAACTCAGATAGAGCCATTTGTAGTATTTTATCATATGAAGTACATAGCTTGTAACAAATATTATATCTACCTATTCTGTATTCACAATTGTCTTGATATGTGTTTTTGTCATGTGAAAAACAATAAAGTCTTGATCCATGGCAAATGTTTTCAGGCACTGTAGGTAATAATAATACAAGGATAAGTAGTACTAATATTAAAATATATAGTTGTGGAAAAATATTCTCTTCTGTAGACTATACTGGGATGCAGGATCAAGGAAAAATAAGCCTACATAAATTATCATAACAAGCTGTCTGACATTCTCATTTAGATGAGTGGATATGGTTGTTATATGAATTTCTAGAAAAGGATAAATAGCATACTAGAAAAAAAAAAAAAAAAAACAACAACTCTGTAGAGCAATTTTCTTGGTCATGGGGCCAAAAAACACTTGTTAGGATTTTCTGTCAAGACTGCTATTTCTGTAACACTATTTCTGTATTTCTTTAAGAAACTCTTTTCTGTGTCAACACGTCAATTTGAAAAGTAGTTTTGAAAACTCTGTCATTGTTTTATCTTTCAGACTTGATTATCATTTTGGGTTTATATTTGGCCAAAAGCATGAAAATAGTTCTCTTAAACTGGAGAATTATATGCTTTTAAGCAATTTTAGGTAACCATTTTCCTGGATTTCTCATGACCTGAGCAGTTTTGTCAGAGTACCATGCTTCTCCGAAGCACAAAAGCAGATTATTTTTGTTATCTGACAACGGGTTTTTTGACACTATATAAAAAAATACACCTATTTTTCATTGTTAGCACTTCTATTCATTTCACAAGTACTATAATAACAATACATTAAAATAATACAGTATCAGCACTTAAAAAGTTATGGTTGTATAAAAAATATCAAGTTCATTCCAAAACATTGACAATCATTTTGCAGAGGGAATACTTCCTATTTAGGATTCTAAATTTCTTACCTATATAGATTATATATTAAGATTTTCCTGAAAATATGGCCCCTATTAGTTGTGGTGTTAACCTTGCAGGAGTAATTTCCCCTTTATACATCTGATTTGGGAACCCTTCAAATTTTTGATCTCTTACCCATAATATAGTGCCAATAGTACTGCAGAGTGTTTTGAAACATTAGTTGTTACAATACATTGCAGCAGGTACTGACATTATGTGATTTTATTTTATTTTTTTCCTCTTTTATTTTTTTCTTTTAAACTGTCTGGGCAGATCTCATGGATGTATTCAAACATGCACCAGGGAATGTTTGCAAAGCTTTTATGGTTTGCTTTAGGCAGCTACACATTTTTGATTTAGAGAGAGCTTTGCCCTGGAGGAGAAATTCTTCAGAGATAAGAAAAAAGGGAACACAAGGACTCAGAAAAAAAAAGTTTTGCAAATGTGGAGAATGATTAGTACAAAGGAAGGAGGAGGAGACATCTGTTGATTAAATGATTTTTAGAGATAATTAAGTGCATTCATCCAGAAATAACAAACATTACACATCATTTGCAGGCACACATGGCTTTCTTGAAAACAAGAGTGAATTAAACAGCCTACAAAATAATCAGCAGCTTGGGGGCAGTCAAAACTGTGTCACTGGGATGACCTTCCAGATTTTGTACAAGCTTTTATGAAGTAGTAGTAGCAACCAGTTGCTGAGCACCAATTTAAAATGGTCTAAATATAGATGTAGGAAGCTCAAATGAGTCAATCCTTTTCGCAAGTATTGTTCAATTTTTCATTTCTCAAGTAGTCAGTTAATATTCACCACCAATACCACACAATTCCCGTTATTTCTTTTATTCTTACCTCAGAAACTCATGACCATTTTCCAAAACATGTTAGACATTTCTGTAAAGAATTTCTCCTGCTGAGAAACTTCTGATACTTTATCTAATATGATAGATGTACAAAGAAAAATCCAAGGACAAGATGCACTGCAGATCAGAGTTCTGTGAACTACAGCAACAGGGCTACCAATATATCTTCAGTACATTTTAAAGAGCAAAGAATAGATCAAGAACCACGTTAGTGTGGGTTTTTTTTGCCACCTTCATAATTTCTATTTAGACTATTTGTGATTATTACTATATTTGATATCAATTTATACTGTGACTTCAATTAAATATGCCCCATCCTTGGAAGTGTTGAAGGCCAGGCTAAATGGGGCTTTGAGCAACCTGGTCTAGTGGGGGGTGTCCTGCCCATGGCAGGGGGGATAGAACTCAATGATTTTTAAGGTCCCTTCCAACCCAAACCATTCCATGATTTCATGATTATATGATGGCATGAAATAGTCAATTTTTTTTACCTCTTTCTTCAAGGGAAAGGACTTTTGGTCAAAGTGATCTTCAGGAGTTCATGTTTTAGAGTTAGGACTTGGAAAGGATGTACTTCCAAGTCATCTGACATTGCTAAATATTTGAAATGGTTTCTGTTGCAACCAGTTTCATTATATAGAAAAGTCATACTAGAAGATTCATCTTTGCTTTTGATTCCAGTCCCTCTGTAAACATAAGTTTATGTAAGTTTTTGTTTCTAGCTCTGTCTTCTGTTCTTGTAAACCACACAGAGAACACCAATAATAGAACTGAGAGGAGTGGAGAGGGGGATACAAAAAACCCAGCAAAATATTTTATACCTGTATCTCAGATTTAATCTCTAAAACTACATATTTTCTGTCTGTGCTGCTGGTTTGGAATCAGATTCTGTGAAGTGAGACATTGCTGTGTTTTGACTACAATATTGTTGGAGGGTGTATTTGACCAAGGTAGACACATGGTGGACATGTTTGACCACAGATAAGTGATTACTGATCCTTTTCTTGATGGCACTTTATGAGGCAGTGTGGCGGATTGATCTTGGCTGGTTGCCAGGTACCCACCAAGCTATTCTATCACCCTCCTTCCATCAGAGGACAGAGGGAAAAAATATGAAAAAAGTTCATAGGTCGAGATAAGGATGGGGAGATTAATTACCAATTAACATCATGGAAAAAAACAGATTTGACTTTGGAAAATTAGTTAAATTTATTTCCAATTAAATAGAATAGGATAATGAGAACAACTCCCTCCACTCATCCATTCTTCCCAGGCCCAACTTAAATCTCAATTTTTTTACCACCTCCCACAGAGGGATGGGGAATAGGGGTTGTGGTCAATTCATCCCTGTTGCTTCTTCCTTCTCACACTCTTCCTCTGTTCCAGCATGAGTTCCCGCCCACAGGAGACAGTCTTTCATGAGCTTCTTGCTGTGGGCCCTTCCCATGGGCTGCAGTTCATGAACTACTCCAGCACAAGTTCATTCTATGGTGTACAGTCAATCAGGAACAGAATGTTCCATTGTGTATTCCTGCGGAGGATCATAGGTCCTGCCAGAAAATCTGCTTCAGTGTGGGTTGTCCATGAGCTACAGCTTCCTGCAGACCACATCGAGCTGCACTTGTATGAGATTCTCCTTGGACTGCAGTATAGATATTTGCTTCACTGTAATCCTCCATGGGCTGCAGGGGTACAACCTACTTCACCATGGTCTTCACCAGAGGCTGCAGGGGAGTCTCTGCTCCAGCACCTGAAGTACCCCTTCTCTCTTCTTCTTCACTGATCTGATGTATGCAGGACTGTTTCTCTCACATACTCTCACTCCTCTCTCCTAGCTGCTGCTGTGTAACATTTTTTATCCTTTCTTAAATATGTTATCACAGCACTGCCAACACTGCTGATGGTCTCAGGTTTGACCAGCAGCAGATCCATCTTGGAGTCAACTGGAACTGGATCTGTCCAACGTCGGAGCAGCTTCTGGTGTCTTTTCACAGAAGTCGCCTTTGTAACCCACCCTTCCTGCTATCAAAACCCTGCCACTCACAGAGAGATAAAAATCCCACAGATTGGTGTGAACAGATGAATTTATGAACCAGGTCACTGCTGGTATTAGAGATAACTGAAGCTTGAGGAATCAACAACAGCCCATGTAGACACTGTTTTGCAAGGCTTCAGGAATGGCCATACTGATACATAGCAGTAAAATATGGAGGAGCTTTTCTTATATGATTAGATTGGTCAGAATCAAACCCATTTCTATGCATTTGCTTTGCTTGTTTAATTTAAAATTGTCCATTGTAAAATAGGAAAATAAAGTAGTGCTGGTAAGGAAGCTGTTTACTTTGTTAAAAGAAGTTACAGAAAATCCCAGAAGACAGTATCCTGTGCATCCAAAAGACTTCAGGAGTAGAAATTGTGGTAGGAAAGCACTGGCATTCAATACATAAACAAGTGCTCCTACAGATTCCATGCATGCAGTCTTCAGGAAAAGACATAAAACAGGCTAAATGCTAAATAGAATAAAGTAGTTCTCTGCCCAAATCAGTTCTTAAATGGACCAAGGGATTTTGTTATCTCTCAGCCATAAAAAATATGACTACACCTTTTCCCAAAAACTAGACTTTTCCTTGCATACGTACGGTCCAATCTATGCTCCATAGAATGTGTGTTCCAATAAACACATACAATGTACCAGTATTTTCCTTACCTATTCAAGCTAATTTGTTATAATCTTTACTGATTAAGAAGGACGAGAATGAGATTACAAATGGATTAACAGATTTAACAAAAGGATCTAAAGAAAGTATAAAAAAGATTAGTTTTCACAGACTGTAGGAAAAAATAATTAATCTAAAAAAAAATCAAAAACTTTAGATCTGTCTAAACTCATTAAGAAGACTGAACCCAAATAAGAGGCTTTCATTTTGTATTTTTCTCTTCTGCTTCTCTATTACATCTGTTATTGTATGATTTTTACTCTTCTCTTTCAATTTGCTTTTTGACTGAACATAAACAAATTTCATATGTAATATTCTGTCATACTGTAATATGAGCCAGATGTGGCCATCTTCCCAGTTTTTTTCATTGACATGTATTGAACATGTCAATGTACGTGTCATATGTTAATGCACTTTCAGCTCAGCAAATGATTATGTATTTACTAAATCAATATATGCATATTTATTTATCTCAGCTTCTTCAATAATGAAATACAACTGTAGATAGAACAGACCTTCTAATTTAGGTACACAATTTAAACATTACTGTAGCAAAAAATTTAGATGCCTGAAAGAATAAGAGTAATAAAATTCCTTATATAGGCAACGAAGATTCATATTCTAACTTCTGCCTAAGAACTGGAAGAAAAGCTAAGTATACAATCAATGTTCACCTACGTGAATCAATTTTTCTCATCACCTTCAGAGGATATGACTTAACCAAGTAAGGATTTTTCTTTGTAATAGAAAAAAAAACCACACACACAAAAAAAAACACAAAACAAAACAAAAGTTGAAAATAACATCTAAGCCTAGCATGTCTTTTGTAATCTCTCTGCAGATAGTCTCATCCCAACATGTGAGATCTGACTGTTGTATAAGATTAGTCTACATTCCTCCTAACTCCATTACAACCTCCTCTGTGACTGCACAGTGATCTAGTCTTAAAAAATGTAAGATCTCCTACTGAGGATACTACACAGATTGGTTATCACAACAGTGTCCTAGGAGACACAAATTCAAAGCCTTTCTATCTGACAGGGTCAAAAAACCAAGTTGACAAATTCCTACTTCATGCTTAAGCTACATCACTGGTAACAAATGAGACATGACGTTTATACACAAACTTGACAGCGGGAAATCAAATTTATGTTTTGGGGTTTCTCAGTGGACTCAGATCATACATATGAGTCACATCTGAGTTCCAACCTGAAGAGAAGTACCTGTTCCCTCAAAGCAGGAGCTCCTGAGCAGGCATGACAAGTCAACTGCCATTGGCAAGTGAGCATTCGAGCTAAGAAGTATAAGTAATGAATTTCAGCATAAAGTAGTCCTAGAAACTAGGCAGACCAAGATGCTGTGTGGCACTGAAGCGGGTCATAGGTGACTAAATTTCAGTTAATGGGGATTGCTGTCAATCATACTCCATGACATAAACAAACTCATTCCTTTATTTGCAATTGAAAGATAATCTAAGTGCTCATATTTCTTACTTGATTCACCCTTAACATATCACAGAATCATGGAATTGTCAGAGTTGGAGGGACCTCTAGAGATCATCTAGTTCAGCTCTTCTGCTAAAGCGGGGTTGCTCAGAGCACATTATTCAGGACTGCATCCAGGTGAGTCTTGAAGGTATCCAGAGAAGTGGACTCCACAATCTCCCTGGGCAACCTATTCCAGGGCTCTGTCACCCTCACCATAAAGAAGTTTTTCCTCATATTCAAATGGAACTTCCTGTGTTCCAGCTTGTGCCCATTGCCTCTCATCTTGTCACTGGGAACCACTGAATAGAGTCCAGCTCCATCCTCCTTCCACCCACCCTTACTTACAGTCATATGCTTGTTTTGGCTTCATTCTTCCTCCATGTCTAGTATCTATGTTATGAAATTAAAAGATTAGAATAGCTTTCTTTTTAAATAGTAATTTTTTCTTGTCCTTCTTGTCTGCTCAGAGTTCTCATTTATTTATACTTTCCCCAGTTTGATTTAAATAATCTCTCTGACAAAGCTTTTTTTCCCACTGCAGTTATAGTACAACACATCAGATCTCAGGCTTAGAAATTTCTGATCTTCGTGCCAACTTTGACTCCTTTAACTCCATTGTATTGGTTTCCTACTACATATACAATTTTCTGTGATCTTTTTAATTTGTATCTTTGGTATGTATTTCTTTGAGTGACAGTCAGGAGATTATCATGAAGTTTTTTTGCTGTCTCTTAGAAAATCTGTGAATACTTATTCTTGTAATAGCTACTTATCTTAAGTCAGAATAATTCTTTTTCCACTCTAGTTGCTTCATTCTTCTCAATTCATCAATATATTTCTAGTAAAAGGGTGGCCAGATGTGATGCAGACTTGAATCTTAGCATTATATATTTAAAATAGTTGTGTGAGATAGGCTTTGAATCAATGAACA
This sequence comes from Thinocorus orbignyianus, assembly GCA_013400375.1. NCBI lineage: Eukaryota > Metazoa > Chordata > Aves > Ciconiiformes > Thinocoridae > Thinocorus > Thinocorus orbignyianus. Next base: position 1,340,234 of record VXBW01006614.1, read on the forward strand.
AAGACTTCACATTGAGATATCAGCCAAGCTGACATACTAAGAAGGTTACGTTTGCTCCTGAAAAATTTATATTTGCCTACAAAATGAGAGGGATACATCTTAGAGTTAAGAACAACAGCTCCTGAACAGAAGCAGATAAATCAGACTTGATGTCTTCTACTGCGTGTAACCTACACAGGCTTAAGGAGGACCTCAGCTGTTTCAAAAAATAAAGCCATGGATTTTAGAAGTTAGGAATCAAAAAATACTGGAAAGGGAGAAAATCACTAGAAATTATATTAGTACTGATACAGTAGTATTTCAAATTATAAAATGCTCGGGGACCTCATCTCTCATTGAAAATCTAGGTGATGATTGATGTCTTGGTTTGAGGTAGAATGAACCAACGTTCTGTTCAGTAATTTTACTTTTTCTGTTGGACCTCTTCTAACTAACTACACTCCAAAATTAACAATATATTTTTCAGAAAAATGTTCACTCTCACAGTGATAAGACCTGATTATACCAAGGAATGATATGCAGAGAAGCCTTTGAGTATACTTATAACTATAACAACCAAGGTCAGGTAATTTTGTTATTTGCCCTATTGGAGGGTCAGAAGCGGAAAAGCATAGAGGGATCAATCCTGTAGGTAGGAGCGGACAGGACAGGTGACCTAAAACCAACCAGCAGGGTATTCCACCCTATCTGCATCATGTGCAGTATAAAAGCTGAGGGATCAAAGGGTCAATTCTCTTTCTCTGATGGCCAGCATCCACAGAGAACCTTGTCTGTTCATCTGCCTTTGACCATGATCCATGCATTCTTGACTCCAGAAATGTAATCCAGCTCTTGTCAGTCACAGAGTACAGTCCAGGACTTTTCCTGATGGCTGCTGGTGATGTGATCATAGAATCATAGAATGGTTAGAGTTGGAAGGGACCTTAAAGATCATCAAGTTCCAACCCCCCTGCCACGGGCAGGGACACCTCTCCCTAGAGCAGGTTGCTCAAAGCCCCATCCAACCTGGCCTTAAACACTTCCAGGGATGGGGCATCAACAACTTCCCTGGACAACCTGTTCCAGTGCCTCACCACCCTCACAGTAAAGAAATTCTTCCTAATATCTAATCTAAATCTCTCCTCTTCCTATTTAAAACCATTACCCCTTGTCCTGTCACTAGACTTCCTGACAAAGAGTCCCTCCCCAGCTCTCCTGTAGGCTCCCTTCAGATACTGGAAGGCTGCTATCGGGTCTCCACTCATCATCCTAGTAGCTTGATATAGTCTTGTGCATATATTGTATCTATTTCACTATTTATTTATTTTTTTTAATTTTAGTATTAATACTTCATTAAAGTAGTTTAATTCATTCTAAACTTGTAAATTTCCTATCTCTTCCTCTCCTTGGGGGAGGAAGGGCTATCTGTCAGTCTGGTTTTGGTAAATTTGCCTGAAAGCGTTACAATTCATTATTTTATAAGGACCTTATTCGATTGCTCCCTTTCTTTTGTCACCCCTGCATATAATTCAAAAGATATTAATAGCTTAGCTGCTGTCCCAGCCTTTAGTTCTATAAGAGGGCATCTCACACGTCCAAAAGTTCAAGTCCCTTTCAGGGAGGAAAAATAAGGCTTTACATTTGGTTGATTCCTAAAGGATAATATTTATATGTACATTCATATTCTCCCAGAATAGAAGTGGAGCTTGTCTGTGTCTACTAGGTTCTACTTTCTATTCATCTATTGTTAATTTATATATTTTGGGAAATCTCGAAATAAGAGGTTTTTCTTATGTATCTCCCTCATACCTACACGCTAAGAAACCTATTTAGAAACTAATAAATTATTCTTGTAAGTATCAGGCTAAAACCAGAAGCCTAGTAATGGGAAAACAATGTATAAGAGTAACACCAAAGGAAAAGACAACAGATTGATAAAGACAGTTCTGGAATGGTTGCCAAAGCCTGGAAATCCCAGCAGAAAAGACTAAACAGAATTGCAGAGAGACAGAACGTGGTAGCTAATCAGGAACAGCAGGAGTACAGACTAACCAGATACTGCAGAAGATGTAAGACATGGGGAGTCCTGTGCCCAGCAGTGGATTGATAATGGCAAATATGCTAAAAATATGTTGTATTTGTATTACTAATGCAGTGGAATCATGTTGCCATATTTGATTAAGTTGCTTCTTACTGAGTCTGTCTTACATAATCCAACTTCATGTGGCTGTATGCAACACCATGAAGAGACATAATAAAACAGAATTGTTTTTGGTTTTTTTTTCAAATGGATTTGCTATCAGCTTGGATCAAATATATTTATGTATGATCTCACTTTGTGAAACACAATATGTTAATGTAACAAATAGGAGATACAGTCAATTACTTTAGTAAGTCTGTTGTCCAAGTCACTTTCTTATTATCTGGGTCTTGGCCATGTACAACTCACATTGAGTCCTCTGGGAGTGAAAGCTGTAAAAGCAGACTCCTGTGGTGACCGAAGTCAGTAGGAAGTTTTCCAATGATTTTAATGGAATTTAGATCAGGCCTTCAAGAGAGAAAACTATAGGTACTTCATCATTTAACTTTTATGCACGCAGATGTTAGCAGAACCTTCAGCCCAAGTACGGCACTCAGATTCACTCTGTGATTCATGCAGGTATCTCTTGTGTTATCACAAAAAACTTACAATTCAGCTCCTTTAACTGAGTAATGAAATCTCTATTTTCAAGCGGTTACCCATGACCAGAAACAAAAGCTTGATCATTAGCATCCTACAACCTAGTTAACTGTCAATAATAAGCTATTGTGTCTGTGTTGCAAAGACTTCATGGACTCCCAACTGGACACAGCCCTGCAGTGTCATCAGATGAGAAAACTAATGCTGTATTCCTCCAGATATGTATTTATAGACATTGTTTCTAGACACATTAATACTTATCTTTAAGGAGGTGCTTACCTCCTACTGGCTTTGATGGGATTCCAATTAAGTAATCAGTTTGAAGCAGGTACTTATAAGCCTCCCCTAATAGTCATTAACTAAGTGCCATTTTGAGATTATTTTTTTTTAAAAGATATTATACCAGTTTAAAATTCTGATTTCAAATAAAGAAGTAAATAGTCAATATTTCATCTAGAAAAGGAATTTGGGCATTGACAGTTGTAAATTAACCCTAGAAAAATATCAAGTCTTACTGAAACATAGAGTTTTTTGCAAAATTGGACTTCAGATTGTCTTTCAGTTCTAAAATGAAAGCTTGAAAACTCACAAAAGGAGGCTGTGTAGGGTATAGTCCTTTTTTTTGTTGATGCAGATACTCAAAATTATTCGAAGTCAGAACTCCTAGAAAAAACAAAATATTTCGCAGAACTGTAAAAACGAATGATAGCAAATAACATTTTAGAGCTTATCATGAACAGTTTTAATGGGTCTCTTTAGTTTTAGAAAGTAAAGGATAAAAATGACAATGAAGCACAAGGCACCAAACACATTTCTCAACCCATCTCCTTGTCTCTATAAAAGATAAGAGGAAAACACCCTGCTGATACAGAGATTTAATTTGAGGTAAGATGCATAAACTTTGATACCTCCTCATGGGTTTCTTAACTCTGCCACAGATCTGCTATATTCTGCATACTGTATAAACACAGTTCTGAGGGTAATTCTCACACTAAAATTAGAAAAAAGAATAGCATGCATATTTAATACATCCCTGAAGTGTTTTACTTCAGCAATAAAGCATAGCAGTGAAGGGGAAAAAAAAGCTTGCCGTTGCTTTCTTGAGCTGTTTGCCTGAACAGGATCACATTGCAGCATTTGTTTTATTGTGTAGAAGTGGATTCATTTGAATAGAAATGCATTTTCCCACACCCTTTTCTACTTATAAATGAAAAAAGAAAAGAAGCAGAACAACTCAAAGAGGCTCATAGAGAGCTGATCTTTGGCAATTTGGATTCAGAAACAGTAATGCCGTGGAAAAAGCAATTCTACAACTTAAAGTAGAGTATATATTTTTAACAAGCTTTTGTTTTTCAAAGCAAAAGTGAAAATAAGTAGGTGATTACCTTACTTGTTACTGTAATATTTCATCCAATGTGATTTGATGTTGAAAGCACGTAGAATCATAGATCCTTTATTAATATTTTTTTCTGGACTCATTAGCAAGATTTTGATGAAAGAAGTGCGTATTATATCATGAGATGCGACAAAAGGAAATAGTGCTCTTACTAAATCTCAGTTGAGAATCTAAATATAACTGCTTTTTTTTTGTACTTTTAAGAATATTACATTATAAAATGTGATAGACAAGTAATTATTTACTACTTTTTCCTTTCTTATGCAATGTTTTAGCACACTGAAAAGGAACTACACTTAGGTAATAAAAAAGTTGCAGTAAATATTTTTATATGTTTTAGTTTGCAACTTTAAGAGTCTAGAATCACTGTAGATAACAGAATTATTCCATAAGAAAGTTAGTGAAAATCAGAACAAGACAGACAATAATTTAAATGCAATTCTTCAAGCATCATGTGCAGTAAAATGTATTCACTGATTCACGTGCTGTGTTTGTCTTCCATTGTGGCGGTGGAATTTTTTCCTGTGCCACTTACACCTTTTTCAGGTTGTGTGGTATATATGATAAGCAATATATGAATACTTGAACATATGAATATATGCATGCATATATGCATGTGTGTAGGTAAGTTTTATAGAAGAATCTGAATATATGATTTACTGAAATAGAAACACACCAAAAGTAAGCACAGGAGAGGCAGGAGAGGTTTTGCTCACAGTTCCTAAATTAGACATGAAAGTTCACAGGTATCTTGAGCTTTGCCAGTTTATTAGTAGTCTAAATTCAACTACAGGTATGCTAAATGTAGATTAAGTTAGGGATTGTCTTCACGAAGGAGGGGAAGTTTGGGTCTGCATTGATTTAAAATAGGAGTAAACTCCAACTAAGTCAGCTATACATGTTCAGCAAAATGCTGAATCTTTGTTGACTATCAAGTCATTATCCTTTTTGTTTTCTGCTGTGGGTTTAAACTTTGACAACATATAATACTTGAGGGTGTTTTGCTTCGGCCTTGGGATTGGTTTTTGTTTGTGTGGGTTTTTTTTCCTCTGGAGAATTCAAGCAGCTCTTTGCGCTTTGAAGTTCAAATTCCTTCAATCAAACCTAAAATTATTAGCAGACCCAGAGAAAGGAACAGTAACTAACTGAAATTTGAGAGCTGTTTTCAGCTCGATGTAAAAATTTATAACTAAGGTGTTTTTAGGCTGTTAACTGTCAATATTCTCTTGGGGCATTATCCAGACTTAGCTAATGGAAGATTTTAAAGTTTCTGTAGTGGAAAAAAAATTAAAAAAAAATCTATCAATTAATACTCTTTCAGAATCCTTGGATACCAGACTTCAGTTTTCGTGGACTCAAATCAAGCTTTCCTTTCTGTCGTGTTTTATTATGTCCACCATGCCTACTTTTTTCCCCTCTGATAACCTCAAAATGTTTGTTTCATGTACTCTAAACACCCTGTCTGTGAAGCACAACTGTATTTCTTTACATAGGAATCTATTTGATTGAGAACAATTTAAGTTTTAAATAGTATATTTACTTACTCAGAAATATTCATAGCATTGAGAACAGATAAAATGCTTGCAAAGTTATGCAAGCATTTTACAGTGCAAAGACCTCAAATCTTGTTTTGAATTTTGCTTTCAGATTGCTACTAAAGAAAAAAAAAAAAGATCATTTATGAGTATCCATAAAAAACCCTAAAATCATATAATTTTTTTTATCCTAACAATCACTAGTTACAAACAGATACCTATACATAGAATGCAGACACATTTCAAGAAACCTGACCAACAGCAGAATTCCACTTGGATCCTTAACATTAGTTTATCTTGCAAAAAAAAAAAAAAA